>SDVV010039419.1:0-10632 GCA_016164225.1 Gammarus roeselii | reverse complement strand
CGCACCCCCGTACGCTCGGTGAGTCAAGGTGCATGCATCGCGTCCTACCCCGGTGAAATGTTATGTGCAAATTCCCGTAGACCGGACAAAATCCGTCGATTGCGGTCACCAAAATGACTCTAGAAAGCGGTTCTCGGTGCTATACTAACTACTGGTAGAGCAATGTTCTGCAGGTGGATTGACAATGTGCATGTAGAGTGACGTACTGCACGCTGGAAACATTGCGTGGTTGGATCATCTTAGTATCGGTGGACTGATTTTGTTCGGTCAACTGTTATTGTGTCGGAAGACTGATATTAAGTCGGTCGATAGATTTTGTGTCAATTGACTGATATTGCGTCGGAACTCTGATGTTGTTCTGGTAGACGGGCATTTTGTTGGTGGCCTGATATTGTGTAAGTAGACTAAAATATAGTCGTCAGATTGTGTCGGTCGATTGATATTCTTTCGTTAGATTGATGTTCTGCCGATAAACGGAGATTGAGCATGGCTGGAAAACACACAGATGCAGATTGACATTGTACAGATGGAGGGATATTGTGTCGGAAGACTATCATTGTGTCGGTACACTGTTATTTTGTCGGTAGATTAACATTGTGCCGGTGAAGTCAAATTGTATCGATTGACTGACATCGTGTCGGCAGTTTGATGACGTGCAGTTAGGCGACATGCTGGCGGAACTGCGATATTTGAAAAACAAATCGAAAACGAACAGGCCCGTAAACCGTAAACCATGAAATGAGGAGCACTGAAACTGATAGTGTAGTAGGTCAGGTGCCATTTATCATTCCCATTTTAAGTGAACGGATTTTGTAATTTTACTCACAGCAAGTAGTTCATACTTATGCGTGAGAAGAATAAAATGTTCAACCTACATGTTGCAATATTTGGAAGCTATTTAATTTACTTTGAATTTTACTAATATATTTAGATTTGCAAACGTAGTTTGGTGTGCGCGGGGGGCAGCTGAGTAATACAGTGAATACTGTCAACATGATAAATACCGATTTCTTCCACATTCATGCTTGACTTAGTTTGAGTTATAATCAGCCATTGATATGATCGTGCTGAAGTAATAACAACAATGAGGCCTCAATGATGTCACTGTCTAATATTGATTAAGCGTTCCTCGTACCCAAGTTCATCATATCAATTGAATGTTCGCCATCGCCCCCGTAAATAGCAAGTTGTGCCTACGTTGGTGTTCTATTGAAATGGCTTCAGACATCATCGCAGAAGAATTGAAAACGTCCCGTGTAATGAAATTCCCATCACCTCATGTGTTGTTTTGCCAACTTGATAATATCACACAAGTGTAACCCGCAGCTCCCATCATTGCAACGTTTCAACCGCGAGAGAAAGCAGCCGTCTCGGTCGTAGAGCCGTCTTTTCAAGAGGTGCGTAGCGGTAACGGGTGGGACTGGTGGTGCAGCGACTATTGTTTGTAACTCGATAGATCCCTGAAAATGCTTCCTTTCTTCCTATGTTTTCCTTACTGTCTCGTTTCTTCCACGTTATCCCTTTCTACACAGGCTGTTAGATCCCTTTCTACACAGGCCGTTCGTTCCCATCCTTCAACCGACCCATCCCTCCCTGCGTGTATCCCCCTCCCAAGAAGCGCTCGCCTTCGATGACAATTCTAATTGGTTTGATGTTTATGGCTCCTCAAATTAAAAGGACTGTCAATTTGTGAACGAACAGCGGAGAGTTGATTGCGAGGTGGGCTTTCGTGGACTGATCTGATGAGAGGGAGCGCGGGGGAGGGGTAGAACTGGACCTGATGAATATGAATGCATTTTGTATAAATGTGGATCTGAAAGAAAAAATGCTGTATCTCTTGATTAGGTAACAATATCGATAGTGGAGATACCCTCTGAGCTGGTACGGGGATGTAAATGGGGTGAGTGAGGTATTGTTGCACTAGAACAGTGGTATTTGTATTGTTGCACTAGAACAGTGGTATTTGAGGCTAAGCAAATAACTGTTGTCCCTCTGGCGCGGTCGTCCCAAATCCGTCAGTAAGGAGGCTCTGCAGTTGCCAGCCTCCTATGAAATGATGGGCGGAAAGGGCGTTGTCATATGCATTTTCATATTCAAGTATCATAAACTGCAAGGTTATTTCGGTTAAAATATTATATCTACGTCTTTCGTCTATATCCAAACAATGGGCTGATAGGGAGGAATGTTGGTGCACATATCGTGTCCTAAGGCCGATGCACGGAAAAAATCAATGTGTATATTCAACATAACTTGAGGACAATAGAGACCTTTATTCAAAGTCGGTAATGACATTGACGTTATTGAAGTGGCTAATGTCATTGAAGTCATTGAAGTTGGTAAAGCCATTGGTCGTTGAAGTTGGTGGTGTCATTGAAGTAATTGACGTTGGTAATGGCATTAATGGCATTGAAGTTATTGAAGGTGATGCCATTGATGTCACCGAAGTCGGCAATGCTATTGATGTGATTTAAGTCATTGAAGGTTATTTCATTGGAAATTAATGTCACTGAAGACGCTAATCCCGTTGAAAGACATCCTGCAGGAAAGACGTGAGAAGCTTCATTCGTTGCAGTAGAATCGGGAAAACGACCACGACAGCATAGCATTTTCATATCCACAATGAATAAATTAATAAATAAAAAAGCTTATTCATACACAGATGGTATGTTCTTCGTTTGAAACTATAAATCTATACATAGTAAATCTAAAATAGGTAAAATGACAAGCTTAGAACTTGTAACTAAGTAGTTAGAGCTGTGTGCGAGCGGTAGTGAACCATTTTACTATCCTAGCTGGACATACGAACACTGCTATTGCCTAAACATGTCATGAAAAGAGAGCTATAAGGGTAAGTGTTAATGAACACAGTAAATATGCACTGTTTACTGTTGACATAAGGTGTTGCGATTTGACAAGAGGATCATTTATATGACAATTAGTTAGAGTGAGAATTGTTAATTCAGAAGTACTGCGCCTAATTTATAAGGTAGCAAAGAATGCGCCGGTATGAGTGGGTGTATGCGAGACAGAGTCACTGACATTAAAAACAAAGAAGGTATCACTATTATAATATATAATCAACTTAAAAAGGTTTCTTCGTACATGAGTGGTGTGTTATTCGCGTGAAACATTGAGCTCCCTAACGTGTCACGGCGAAAGAGCTATCAAGGTAGGTTTGAGGTGCCCAATAAGTATGCATTATATCCTAATGAGAGAAGGTGTTGCTATTTGACCTTCGAATCTTTTGCATAGTACATAATACGAATTCTATAGTTCAAACCCGCAACATAATTAATTGACGAGCAAAGAGTGTGACGGTATGGGTATGTCAATGTGAGTTAGAGAACCACTGGTACAACAAACAACCAATAAATAAATATATTTACATTTGTATGCGTTCAACATAAACCGGTGTGATGATTTTTGTGGCACGGTAAAAGAGTGCATACTTACACGGAGGAATATATATATCTAGATTACGTATAAACAGTACATACTTATGCACAAATACACGTAGAAAGCCTATTGAACAATAAATAAATAAATAAGCGCAATCAGTCTGGAGTGTGTGTATTGAGAGGCGGGACCATCAGGTCGGATTAGGTGACAATACAGAGTCCATCAATGCATGTAGGCAGCCATTATTCATATCATCCGCCAAGTACAAGTGTCAAAGGGTCTTGGTGTATGGATAGGCCTATGTGAGTTGGGGAGCTCATGTATAGATGGCAGGGTATCATTGTACCGCCATAAGTCTATACATAGATATATACACCTTTAAGATTCATATGAGGATGGATATACAAATTTGAAGTACATTTGATGATGGGTGCGCAAATTAAAAATACATATAATGATGGGCCAGGACCTTATGGCGTTTACCACATCGTGTTACCGAGTGAGTGAACTTGTGAGTGACCGGTAGCGAACACTTAACTTTTAGCTGAGCATGAGTATCACCTTTTCTTAAACATGACAAGAAACCGGACAAAAAATCAAGTATATTTAAATAGGTGGTATATCCTGATGACACATAGCATTGCGATCAGACATTATGACGTAATTGGTTGATTGCCTGCCTGATACGTTGGGAGGCAAATGTTGTCTGGTTATGTGTGGGTGTGAGTTCCAGGGTTCTGCCAAACATGCATGGGTGATCCGGGCAGGGCATATTTAAAGCGACGCTGTTTGAGGAGATCCCTGTCGTTATACGTGACGTTAAATTACACGCTTTGCAGAAATACGAAAGTGTTGATAATGAATATCATTGTGTCTATCCCTATAGGGGATGAAGCAGGGTCGTGTTAACAGCGTGATAGTGTTGATGCTCTGAGCGAGCTGGAAAATATAGTTTTACGTTGCCAGTTCCGTGTTAATAGCCATCAATTGTTTGACTCAGCCTGCCCCTGCCTGCGGGCAAGCACTAGAGTGGTACATTTCTGCTTGAAAGAAGATACGGTTGCGCAATTCCGAATGTCAGCTGGCAGCTTGTTGAAACTCTTTGGACCAGAAATCGTGAAAGCTTTGGCCCTAATCTCTGTTCTTCTGAACTCGTTGTCAATGTTATTTTCATTACGTGTTGATCGTTGATGGGCCGCTTTTCGAGTTGTCAACACAACACCGCAAGATGTCGTAAGCACCTCGATTGCATCATCACACTTTCCGATGTTGACTAATGTAGTGCGCTAACAGCTGCTTTAGTCGGATCTGGCTGGGAAGACTTCCCTGGGTCTCTGGCAATAACTGCCGAAAAAGGTTCACAGCGGTAATGACCAGTTTCTTTGAATTTTGATGTTTTTGAGGTTGTACACTGTAATTAAGTCTAGCTATTGTTATATCTTAAAATATTTTAGGCCAAGGACTTTCAGACAAACACTTGGATTGGGTTGTATATATGATTTATTTGCAACTATACAATTTATACAAATCGAGAAAATTTGAATTTAAATTTGGTGTAAGAGGAGCGAGCCCAGGCAAGCAGTCAGTGTCGGTATCGGGGTCAAGTCAACACTGACTCTCCTAGACTATCCCTTGCTGCTCCATACATTTCACTTCCGCCACAAGCGTGGCCTATGATGTTGTTGTCCCTATCCCGGGCTTCATCCTATTTGCTGTATGCGCCCAAATGATTTCCGTTCGCTTCAGATCAGCTTGTTTGCTGCTCATAGGTTCTCATATTATAAATTATCTTATCGGACCGTACTACCCTACCTCCCGGCCAGCGCATGTCTAATGTAATAGGGATGTTATTGACGACCGTCTACCTGCCGAAAATCTTCTTCATTACGCATTGACATTGCCCAAGTATGGAGACATGGAACCCTTCCCCCCTTTCTAAGAGAAGTTATACCGTACAACTGTATTATACAGGACCGAACCTTGGTCTCTATCATGGTCAGTTACATCATTTATACTTACCATGTTATGTACGATTTATTTTCAGCTATGTATCAATCAACTGGACGAAGTTCTCTGCCAGAACCTCTAGGTTGGTCTTTATTTGGTATTCCCTGCATTGGTCCATATTCCATTGCGGGTGTATCAGGCATTCTCTGTCTAGATTCATCACCGTATTCATACAAATCATTCACAGACGCATTGCCACTAGCATTTTCATTTTGCATTCGTTCACGTAACTCAGAATCTTTCCGTAGACTGTCTCTCAAGCATCTTTCCAAGTAAATGTTTCCTTTAGTCTCGTCGTCACGATGCTGGGTGTTTCCTGGTTACAGCTGTTCGACATGTCTAGTCCATATAACATCTAGTTCAGTTACATGAATTTTATTCATATTAAACCAATATTTTCCTTAACTACGCCATCTAGCCATTTAGGCCTTGTCTCAAGTTTAGCACATGTGAATTGTCCCCTACTTGGAACATAGTAATATTTACGTTTTTCTAATGACATTTCTCCATCATATCTAGGGTTAATTTGCTCATTTTCCGTTGCATACACTCTACCATTTAATGATATACGGAATGTGGGGTGTTGCGATAATGTAATAACACATGGCGTAACCGATCTTTTACAGTACCTGTGGCTTTGCGCAGGCCACTTTCAATTATGCCTACGCTGCGTTCAGCCTGACCATTTGAGCTCGGGTGATAAGGCGCAGGTATCACATGCGCAATAGCTTTTTGTGCTAAGTAGTTTTCAAGTTCTTCAGACGTGAATGACCTACTATTGTCTGATACTATGGAGGAAGGTTAGCCATTTCTGTTGTTACTTCAGAACTTACACTGTTCACTCCCTCCGCCTCAATATAACTGGTCAGTGCACAAACCACGACTAAGATAATTTTATCGTGAAAGCAACAATGGTCAATGTGTAACCTCGACAATTTGTTTATGGGTAATGGCCATTCACTCTTTGAAGTCTGCTTTGGGCATTAACCACGCATTTGCTACACACTTCAATGAAGTTCTCAATGTATTCATCTATTTTAGGACACCACACCAATGAACGGGCAATCCCTTTCATCGCCGATATGCCGGAATGATATACATGTAGAAGTTCTAAGACCTTGTGCCTGTAGCGTTAATGGATCACCACCCTGTTACCATTCAATACGCAGTTTGTGAACAGTGACAGGTTATCCTTGGCCTTCTGGAATGGTTATGACCTCCTCTACCGGAGTTGGAAACCCATGCATAATGTAATGTCAGACCTGTGATAGCTGTGGATCTTTTTGGAATTTCAAACTCATGTCTTTCGCTGAGACACTGAATGATTCCAAATCTCTCAACAACAATACGAGTTCAGTGAGTCCCAAGTCATCTTTTGACTCTGCCAACGGCAGTCGTGACAGACAACCGCTAATGCCATTTGATTTGCCAGGAATATGCACGATTGTGTAATTATATTGACTCAGTCTCAAGTTCCATCTTTGTAGTCTTGCACTGCAATTGACTGGCATAACGTTTTCATGCCCCATTAGTTTTAATGAGGGTTTATAGTCAGTGTAAATTTGAAATTTGCCTCCCAATAAGTATTCACGGAATCTTTCAACTCCAACATGACTGCTAATGCCTCTTTGTCAACGGTAGCGGAATTCTTTTGGGCACTTGTTAAAGTCTTTGAGTCAAATAGAACAGGCATGAAAGTCTTGTTGTGTTTTTGCAATAAAACTGCATCTATACCATAGTTGCTAGCATCGGTCTCAATTGCTGTTTCGAGATTTGGGTCTTACAATGTTAATATTTTAGTACCTCTAAAAAGATGTTTAATGGTTTCAAAACATGACTGATGACATTTTTCCCACACGAATTTAGCTTTTTATTTCAGTAGAGCGTACACTGGTGCGAATGCACTGCTGAAATTCGGAATGAATCTACTGTATTTTGATTTGATTTTAGCCTCTTTTCCACCAGAGCCTCAACGTGAGTCATAATAGGCTCCCCCGTAGGGCGCTTGAATCTCCTGTTATGAGTACACAATCACACACAACTCTGTACATCTTTAACATTTGAAAGGCAAGGTTCCTCTAAAATTGCCCGAATTTTCAGAGAGTTGGGTCGAGCCCCTCGTTTGACAACACATGACCAAAATACTCAACACTTTTCGTGAAATAACAGGACTTGTTGTCATTTATTTTGACACCTGCACCCTGTTAGGCTGTGATATTCTTGTCTGATACCTCTAGATGTTCTTCCTGCGTTGTAGTAAGTACCAATACATCATCCATGTAACATATTGTATTGGGCACGCCAAAAAGAACTTGCGAAATGAAGCACTGGAATTTTGCACTGGCTGAAGATATGCCAAACGGCAAGTAATTATACTGGAAAAGTCCCTCTGACGTATTAATGACTGTATTTTTTGGACTCTGCGTCTAACGGAAGTTGAAGGTATGCGTTTTGCAGTTCAATACTCGTAAATACTTATGCCTATCTAATGTTCCCTAGCACGTAGTCTTGAGAAGGCATTGGATAAGTTATCGTTTTCGTGAATTTATTGATAGTTAACGCAAAGTTGCCGCACAGCCGTATTTTTCCAGTGGGGTTTACCACTGCCACAACGGGACAAGCCCAATCAGAGTGATCCAGTATTTCAATAATTCCAGCAATCTCCAAATTCGTTAGCTCTTCCTTTACAAGGCATCTGTATCGAAATGGAACGCTTCGTGTTCTGTAGAACATGGGCTTACAGTCACTATCAACCTTAATATTAACGTTGTGTTTAACGTTGCTCCTGTAGTTAGGAGACAGAAACTCAGAGTACTTATTGAATAGATTGTATCTAGTAACCGTTGTAACCTACGACAGTTCTTTGGACATATTCAAAGATATTCCGACCTTCTCCCATAAATCACGACCGAGTAATGGAGATAAGTTATCTTTTACAACAGGAAAAGTATTCAATTTGCCGTACCTTTTACATTTACCGCAAGCGTTGTTTGCCAAGTGAAATTAATGGCATTATTGCTGCAATCAATCGTTTTCTGGTGCGTTTTGCATACTTTATCACATGTAATGTCACGGATCATATTTTCTGTGATAATGCTTATGATCCCGTGTCAAGTTCTAGTTTCACTGCTTGACCGTTTAATCGATACTGGACATGAAATGAATAACGTCCTATTTTACAATTTGCATCCCAGGCACTCCTAAAAAAATATTCTACCTACTGATATCCTTGTTGCTTTTTTCATGGGTACCATACCAATGCTTACAGAAGGGTTCTTTTAACAGCCCATGCCTCCACGTAGATAGCCGTCCTTTTTTGTTTGACGGATCCGTTTGTAGTCCTCGATCCGCGGCCACTCGTACTCAGCTTTGGGGAGTCCGTTGAAGCGGTTCCTAACCTCCGTCGGTTGTGGCTCCTTGTGAATCCTGGCTGAGGGTCTGTTCCAGATCATCTTAACGGTAACATAATCAATCGGATTTCTCTCTTCCGGTGATGTGCAATAGTTTACTTCGGCGATGAAATTTGCTTTATTTTGTGTGGTGTTGCAAGCTTGGATCTGCATGTTTTTGCGACATACCCCACTTTTCCGCACTTGTTACACTTTAATTTGAGTGCAAAACACTCTTTCGTCAGGTGCTTTCCTTTGGCCGTACACCTTATGCAGACGTAATTTTTGTTCACTTGCGTCGTCGGCTTGTGGTTTCCGTAGGTTTAATTGAATCCTTGGTGAGTGCCAAGGCTAATTCTCGTATACTGGCGCTGCCCTGCCGCATCCAACAGTCTACAAGTATCCTCGAAGAATACACCGCTGCACAGAATACAGACTGTGGTATCTTTGAAGATACATCTGTCTCGGATGTAGACACTAGGCAACCAACAGGCCGCTCGGCTCAGTAGAGGCCGCTTAGGTGGCGAGGCCATTGTTGCAGGAAGCGACGACACAACATCGTACGAGCAAGGCGCCATACCAGCCGGGCTCGCGAGGTCAGCGCTGCTTCTGGCAAAAACAAAGCAGGCTGGCTATGCCGCATCGAGCTATCAAGGGGCCTCGCATGGTCAAGGAAATGCTCCTGATTGTTTCAGGCATGACATGGTGGGCACGGTCGTGAGGCCGGCGTGAAACCGTTTCGTTACGCCTACACAGTTTAGAAGACCCTTAGCAACATGCCACCAGTGCAAACCGGCAGAGGTTTCTTTTTTTTCCCTGCTCAAGGGAACTGCGACGTTGGGGCCCCACCTAGCCCCAGGCAAATGGTGGGCGATGACGTCATTATAGCGAACCATAAAAGGTACTGGTTACGAGTGACAAGGGTTCAGAGTAAGCAGCTCCGATGTGAAGCATAGTAGTTCTCCGTCCTGTGGCCTCAAACTAGCCACCCTCCATGCCTTTGCCCGAAACCTCCAAGCGTTAAATAGAGCAGACTTTAGTTTTCAACACATTAAGCCATAGCTGAAGGCTACCTCACTAGAAATAAGTGTGAAATATTAAGAACGTTCGGTGGTCGGTTTATCGAATAGCGTTATAGGCATCTAAGACCATCATCGGGGTTTCCTTCGACGAGCGTCATCGGCCATCGGCGACCATCGCCAGGCTTTCCCCTGGCCGATTTCTCCGAGCGCCTTGCCAGGCGCAAGGGAGGCTGCCATACATCATCTCCAAGGACCAGGGCAAGGGTCCCTCCATTCCCCGGTGAGCGTGGAATACCGTCCGCGAGGGCTGGCCCTCACTTTATTTGAAATACTCCAGCGACAACATAGAAACTCAACTAGGAAGAGGCTGCTGATAGACAGCCGTGGCGATATATATATTATAGTGTTGGCATACGTGCCCGTTGTTTTAGTATTGGCATACGTGCCGCATTCATATTATATTGTTGGCATACGTTCCTGTTATTTTAGTATTGGCATACGTGCCACTTTCAATCTATTTGGCATACGTGCCTTTAAGTGTGAGTATTGGCATACTTGCCCGTTATTTTAGTTTGGCATACGTGCCGCATTCATATTATATTG
Organism: Gammarus roeselii; assembly: GCA_016164225.1. Lineage (NCBI taxonomy): Eukaryota > Metazoa > Arthropoda > Malacostraca > Amphipoda > Gammaridae > Gammarus > Gammarus roeselii. The sequence goes on along the minus strand of SDVV010039419.1, from coordinate 212 downwards.
TTGGCATACGTGCCTGTTATTTTAGTATTGGCATACGTGCTGCATTCATATTATATTGTTGGCATACGTGCCTGTTGTTTTAGTATTGGCATACGTGCCGCATTCATATTATATTGTTGGCATACGTGCCTGTTATTTTAGTATTGGCATACGTGCCGCATTCATATTATATTGTTGGCATACGTGCCTGTTATTTTAGTATTGGCATACGT
>SDVV010039418.1:0-10632 GCA_016164225.1 Gammarus roeselii | reverse complement strand
ATATGTTCTGCAAGAGATAGCGATAATACATTATAGGTTTGCTGAAGGTGAGGAATTTAAACAGGGTCTTGAATTTAATCAACTGATTATATACCCACGACGCACGTTTCGCAATACTTTTATCTCATCAGGTAGGAGTTTCAGAATTTTCGAAGTCTTCAGAATTTCGAAAGCGATGACGCTGGTTATACTAGAAGGTAGTATCTAGTTTACAATTTTGGTTTTCAAGAAAATAATTTCATTACGAGACAAATGCCCGAACAAGAACTATCAGTCCGAGAGCGTCGACTGATAGTTAATTTTTTCATTTGCCTCGTAATTAATTATTATCTTGAAAATCAAAATTGTAAACTAGATTTTACCTTCTAGTATAACCAGCATTATCTCTTTCGATATTGTGAAAATTTTGAATATTTTGAAATTCCTACCTGATGAGTTAAAAGTATAGCAAAACATGCATCGTGGGTATATAATCAGTAAATTGAATTCCGGATCCTTTTGAATTCCTCACCTTCAGCCAACCTATAATATTTATAGGATGTATAGAAACACTAATGTTGGAACAAGCATCTTCCTTTATGAATGCAGACGCGTTTCAAAGAATACTTTCTTTTTGATCGAGATAAGACAAATAAATCATCTGAAAAGAGCTGTCAAAACTCAAATTATATACCCTGTGAGATGAGAGTGAATTGGACACAAAAACTATCAACTCCAAAACATTAACGCAAGTTCCATAGTGTACGAAGAAAGTGGCGTGGTATTTTTGTTTAATGTAGGATTCTTCTGTTTGATATGTATTGCCCCTGTTAGTCGGAGGGTCCGAGGATCTTGTGAGTTGTCTATGATACAGAAGTCAGTTGTGTGTATAGGATGGTCGTGTTCGCGTGAGTGATCCCGAATAGATGATTCGTTGGGTTTTGAAATTGGTCTCAACGTTCGAAACAATGACCTACATGTTCTTAGATTCTAGAGGAGAACAATGGTTCGGTTGAACCGATGTATCCAGCATTACAGCTGGAACAAGGGAATTGTTATACAATGTTCGATCGAATCGTCTCTGGAATTTAAGCTTTATAAGCAAACAGTGATTTTGTTTTGCAAGCATTAACGATAATGCGTAGGGGATTTTTTTTTTAACATTTTCTGAATCTCGTTTCGTATTTTTAATGTTTGGCTTCCATAGTAGGGGAATTTAACGTGCTTGATTAGCTTCCCGACAGTGTTTATTTTAGGCAGGTTATTGTAATCAATGTCTAGGAAAGTTGACATCGGTTCAACCGAACCATTGTTCTCCTCTTGAATCAAAGAACATTTAGGTAATTGTTTTCGAACATTTAGACCTATTTCAAAACCCAACGAATCATCTATTCGGGATCACTCACGCGAACACGACCATCCTATACACACAACTGACTCCTGTATCATAAACAACTCACAAGATCCTCAGACCCTCCGACTAACAAAGGCAATACATATCAAACAGAAGAATCCTACGTTAAACAAAAATACCACGCCACTTTCTTTGTTTACTATGAAACTTTCGTTGTTGTTTTGGAATTGTTAGTTTTTGTATCCAAATTACTTTTATCTCACAGCCTGTATAATTCGAGTTTTTACAGCTCATTTTAGATTATTTATCTGTATTATCTCGATCAAACTATCTGCACTGAAGAGGAAAAAATTATTCTTTGAAACACGTCTGCATTCATAAAGGAAGATTTTCGTTATAACACTAGTGTTTCTATTCATCCTAAAATTGAGAATGCATTTACATTGATAGATAGATAGGTAGATAGAATACCGAGAATCCAATCAGAGGGAGGAGAAGTCTTTCCATCATTGAAGTGCGAAGAACACCTCCAATCTTTGAAGACTACGAATATAGATGTATCTGGAATACCCTGTATCAGTTATATGTTTGAGTATCTTCAGGATTGCAGGATGACTAATTGCTTGGATACAATCCCTCCTAACTTCATTCAAGTGATGGTAGCTTCAACATTCAAGGATGATGGTTATTTTCACATGCACAATCTACGCGAATCCAATTAAGGTGAATGATTTTTTAACTTAATGGGACAGACTGGCGTCTCCTCCAAGGTTGTCGTGTCTCTTCATTTTGTACGGCAAGCAGAGGTGTAATCTTATGGTCACAAATGGGACCATAGTGCGTGTCTGAAGGTGCTACATCTTCCTGAAGTGCGCGGCTGTCGAATGCAGCCCGTATAAATGATGATGTATAATACAGTGAATGCTGATATTTGGTGCATAGGGAGCGATGTTTTCTTGTGCTCCCGGGAAACGGGTTATGAAATAGCCTGCAGGGAAGACAAAGTCAGCACAACACTATAAAGGTCCACATGAAATTTGTACCTTATTTTATTCTTCAATGATGCATTTGATTTGATTTGATTCTCATTTCCACCAGAGCCTGAACGCGAGTCATAATAGGCTCTACCGTAGGGCTCGATGATCGTGGATTCCATGCTCAGCGCGCGCACGCCTCAGCGTGCGAGAAAAAAACATGTTGTTAAAGTTCGAAAAATTTGGACATTTTAGCAATGTCAGAGGCACGCTGGTGCGCATAAGAAAAACGCTTAAAAGAAACTGATCTCCGCTTCCAATCATTTAGAACTTCATGAGTAATATGTACGCACGCTTGGGTGCACGGGTGTCATCGTTGAGACTGGTACAAGGGTTACGGCTACACCGACAATGTCAGCTCCGACGCGGCCCAGTTAAGTAGAGGTACAATTTGTTTATTCAGGTAAGATAAAGACTCAGACCAACGAATCCCCGCCTCCAATCATCCAGAACTGCAAGAGTAATATGCACGCGCGCCAGTGCGCACAGATAGTATCGTCGAAATTGGTTCAAGGTCTATGGCTTCACGGATTAGATCAACTCCAACCGCAACGCGTCACAAGGTTCTATAGCTACGCAGGCCAGGTCAACACCAGTAATTACATTTTGGTCCGTGCACGCGCGAGCAAGCACAAACTGAAGAATAAACACCCATTCACAAAATCAGAAACAAGAACTCACGCACAAATACACCAGCATTATAATACCTGACAAAATTAAGGATCGTGGAGAAAAAAGTAAGGGCAGGTTCGTCATGGGCAGAAAAAATGCTCAGATTAATGATTTCGCTCTTTTTGTTTAAGGGGATAGGGTAGGGAGGGGGGCATAGGTTCCTTGGGTTTCAAAAGAGCCCGATGAATCCCGGAGGGTAACCCAAGAGTTCCTCCTGGTCTTCCCGAGCTCCCCGGGTTCCGCGAGACCCCTCGTCTCAGCTCATCTCGGCTTGTCTCGAATCATTTAGGCCAGTTTCGACTAGTTGCGACCAACTCGACTCGCCTCAACATGTTTCGACTGATCTCGAAGCACCTCGACCAGCCTCGACGCGACCCTCGCCCTCTTTGCCAGTAATCTGCGGACTGTAATAACTAATTGTTCTACTCAGGCCTTTCACATATATACATTTTTCTGTGTATGGGTTTTACAGCGTGGGGAGAGGGAAGCAGGGGTCCCAGGGTTCAAAGGGGCCTCAAGCGGGTCCCAAAGTTTCTCAGGGGGGTCCCAAAGGGTCTCAAGGGTGTTCCAAAGAGCCCGGACGAGTTCAAGTGGGTCTCCCCAAATCCTCCTGGTCTTCCAAGTCCCCCGGGTTCCCGAAATTCCCGGGTACCCCGATTCCTGTGGATCCCACGAGTACCCCCCATTCCCGGGTCACCTCGTCTCAACCAGCCTCGGTTCGTCTCGACTCGTCGCCTCGCCAGTCGACTCGTCTCCACTCGCCTCAAACTGCCACGACTCACCTCGTCCTCTCTACGCACAGTGCCATTCGAAACTTCCCACTCTCCAAGATCATCATCAACATTATTTCACCATTTAGCCATCAAAACGCCAAGCTGTGCTCGGTCATTTATTAGGCGCCCGGGGGAGCGCAAATTCTCCAACCGTAGGTTGGACTAGACTAACTAACACACAGCATAGTCCACCTAGGACCCTTGCGGGCGTCTTACGATACATAATAATATAACTAACCCAAAATTGATCACCATGAAAAAAGGGGCACAGATAGATAATAAAGCCCACGAACTAAGAAATACTTAAATACTAAAATAAATTTTTAAGTGTTAATGATCTATAAAATGAATAATCATCCATCCACCCCAATTTAGTAATGCAATACGTTATTTTCATTTTTAATAATGTAATTTCCTTACAATGATTCTATTCTTCATCCATTTGTTCTTTGGAGTTAATAAGAACAAATGATTTTCTAAAGACACGATAAGAAGTATGGCACTTGGAGTGAAACTTTAATATAATGACTAAAATTCAACGACTTGCACATTGCTATGAAAGTCCATGCAAATGAGTTTTCTTGATGTTTGGGCTGGAGGAGTAAGTCGATATTAACTAAAACAAGTTTATTAGGCTCGCAATTTAACAAACATTGTTCCATGAAACGAAGAACATGTTCTCAGTTTCAAAGAACATTTGTAATTAGTCTTCATGGCTATTGACTTATTCCTAATATCGAGGCACGTATAGGCTTCTGTGTACTCGTTAGGTCTATGTAGAGCAGGAGTAAGTGTCACATGTCTGTTATGTAGTTTAAATGTGCGTAACGGACTAACCTGAGTGCATGTATTCTCTATTGGTATGTCATATTTGCGTTTGCGTTCAAATCAAACACCTCATTCTTATGGCTACATCGATCCAGAAAACAGGCAGGATTCGCACCATGTTTGTCTGCACACTGACTCACCGTTTACTCATGCTGCTAATGTAACTGTAAACGGCTTGAGTGTCTGATTAGAAGAGGGAACTGTACCAACCGGACTGGTTTATTTATTTTTTGTTGCCATCTATCATGAACAAGGTTTACTTACTAAAGAATCTGCTGTGAAAAAAATAGTTTCAAGAGTAATTATTTGAGTCAAAGTCTCTTAGTTTACAATAGTATTCAGAAATAGAGCCCATCAGCACATCCATCACAGAAATGGGACAGCTGTAACATATTAGAGCCCCATCATACCCAGTTAAAATTATTCCACCGTTTATCGGCAAATATCAGCTAGATGTTCCAGTCGTAATTCGTTTTGTTCTATTCCTCAATGCCGTAATTTTTACGCTTCTTTTTTACCGCTTTACAACACCAAAGGAAAAGATTTTAAAAGGCGAGACTAGATACGAACTTTTCAATTTGATGAATCACAGTGCAAGTAGTATCATATAACCATGATTTTTATACAACTAATTCATGTAAATATTGTTATTATTATTGTTTACATACAAATGCATACAATTCAACAATGATCAATAAATCTCACAAATGTACGAAAGGCGGGAATCCATTTTTTTTTTGTGCCATCGGCTGCCCTGCGTTATGTCAGAGCGGCTGCGGTCTACTTGCAGTTATGTCGTTAGTGAAAAAGGGCTATGATATGTAAGCACTATTTATATCTACAAAAAAATAAAATCTAAACCTATCTTCTAATTCAGAGACGCCTTCAAATATTCTTCTAAAAAATATTAAATTAGGACGTGAAGCGAGGCTGTTGAACCATTTTGAAACTCAACAGGAGTAACAACAACAGAATTTTCTTTCTAAAAAACTAAAATCAAATGAGTTCCAATAAGAAAGTTGTAAACATCAAGGTCGCCTTGTTTGGCACGACACAATTTCTTGGCCGATCAACTCATCAAGATTTTCCTCGCATTAACCATCAAACGATATGATGGACTGTCTTGATGGTCAAGAATGATTGGTTAGCCGATCTTGAAGCCTACAGGACCAATCAGGTTCTTTCCCAGGCCTATAGCTGCTTGAACAATGAGGCGTGACGCTGGGAGCGGTACAATAGAACAGGTCTACACGGCCCAGATGACTCCTGTTTACAATTATTGATGCTGCCTCCTTGACCATCGGCGAGCTGTAGTCTAGACGTTTATCAGCCTGACTACGCGATGCTTTCATCCAAGAAAGTTGACGTCAATCAGGAGTTTCCACGAGTTTCTGCCACCGACTGTCATTTGATGAAGATAATCAATAAATATCATCGCTCGTCCGTTGATACAATCCCGGAGTAACGTTGTAGCCTGTGAATGTGATAATAGTACGCAATTAATCCGAGTTGTAGCCTATGAATGTGATAGTAGTGCACAATTAATCCGAATTGTAGCCTGTGAATGTGATAATAGTAAAAAATAATCCGAGAATTAGCCTATGAATGTGATAATAGTACACAATTAATCCGAACTGTAGCCTGTGAATGTGATAATAGAACGCTACTGATCCGAGTTGTAGCCTGCGCATGTGATAACAGTACAAAATTTATCCGAGTTGTTGCATGCGAATGTGATAACAGCACTAAATTAATCGAGTTGAAGCTTGCGAATGCGATAACTGTACTAAGTTAATCAGAGTGCTGTTCCCGACAGTCCGAAATTTATATCGATTAATGATCAAGTCAATAAAACAACTCTGCACGCTACTCTTTTCACTAGAATTATTCTTTGCATCTTTGGGGAAATCTGGTTCCCTGCTAGACTGATACAACATCAATTGAAGGACGGAGACGTGAAACAAATTTATCACACAACACATCTAATGTTGCTGCTACCAGGGCTTGCATGCAGTCAACACACAGCAGTTGCTCGTGTGTAAAAACTTGATTCGTTTGGCCGAGCATGCTTGAGGCTGGATTTGGGCCGGTTTTTACTGTGATTTTTTTTTTGTAGAGGCTTGCAAGCAAGCAGAGAACACAATGCACAAACACGCAAAAATGCACATTGCACACACACGCGGAGATGCACAATGTACAAACACCCATAGTGCACAATGAACATGACCGCGGAGAGGCAAAACGTAGAAGTACGCGGAGGTACACAATGAGTGAAGAACACACAGAGATGCACAATTCACAATGTACAAGTACGTATGGATGCACAATGAACATGCTCGCGGGAATGCACAATTTACAAGCATGCGGAGATGCGCAGTGTTCAATCACGTGGATATTCACAAAGAACATATTCGCGGAGATGCTCAACGTACAAACACGCAGAGATGCACAATGTACAAGCCCTTGGAGATGTACAATGTATAGACACTGCGATGGCTGCAACACAAGACCCGACGCAGCCTGCAGCTGGCGCATCGCGGGCCTTAAAATGGATGCAGTAACTGGTAAGAAAACTTTTCCTCACATCTGGTTTGATGAATGACGGACTATACAAAATGACACAATTGAATGTAAGTGAAATTGATGGTTATAAATGTTTCAGTAATTTATGAGCATTCTTTTTGGAGTACTATTATTAGTATTTTTTCTTCACGTCCGTAGCATTTTGTGAGAAGACCTGATCACACTTGCAAGCCTCATCAAATGGGCGCTTTTTTCCCCCCAAATCACGCTGGGGTTCAAAGTACTTATCACACACCATGGAACAATTCAAAGTCAAATTCAAATTCAGAGACTGCGGAAAAGAGATGCCCTTGGCAGCGCATGCGGGAAAAATTACGCGGAGTCACAAGCACGAGGGTCTTCTATAAAATAATTACCAACCATCTATCTACTTTCGTGATCAATTAAACCGTCATTCGTTATACAGTTTCTTTCGATTACCGTTGCTTGAATGGTAACCATTCAAGCGACATTCAATTACCGTAATTCAATTACCGTGATTCACTGTAGAGTTACCCATCAACTACTCTCATGCAATCATCTTAATTTTCTATACAGTTACAATTCAATTACCGCCAGTCTCTATTCAGTTACCATTCAATTACTGGCATTCAATCACCGTAATTCCCTATACAGTTACAATTCAATTACCATCATTCAATACCTCCTTTCTCTATACTGTGACCAATAAATATCCGTCATTTGATGATCGTTATCATCAATACAGTTGCCATTCAATCACTGTCACTCTCTATACAGCTTTCATTCAACTACCGTAATTTAATTACCGTCATTATCCCTCCAGCTTATATTAAATTTCCGTCATTCAATTACCGTCATTCTGTTCACAGTATACAGCCAACAAGCGAAGAACTGCAAATGTGTGTTTAACAGTTGGAAATCAAGAAACAGTGTTTATTTGTATATCTAAACTCTTCACTTGCCTCGCAAGCAATGCACCTGTTGGCGGCAACTGCTGTGGTGATCCACCTTGAAGATATTTGCTGCTCGCTACCACATTCTGGACTTAGGAATTAAATATTCAGAGGGAATTTTCATAGCGTTCATAACGTTGTATTCCTTCCTGATAGTTACCGACTTTCTCGTCTATTCGTGAATAATTAGTATTATTAAATCATTTATTTCTATCGTCCGGCAATGGATTTTCAATTCTTGATACATTTAAATTCCTAAATACAAGACATGAAACTTAAAGGGGAGAAATAACATGTAAGCCTTGGCAACAACCTTCCTATTACTATATTTGATACCATAATTATGTAATATACATTATATATATAATATAATGTTTTAATATTGTTTGTGCATGATTGCTGACGCAGTCACCAGGTGTTCGCGCTCCCATCAGACACGAGGGATGACAGTCTCTGGCAAAAGTATGTTGTGATTAGAATGGATAAAGACATTCAGATATAATGGCGTCAAGGCAAACATGGAAATCGTCTTCTACTTGATAAGGGAATTAAAACACCTACATGAGCCTAATAAAATAATAAACGCAAAGACGGGGACAACATTAAACACTGAAGTACTTATTTTGCTTCTAAGAAAGATGAATTTTCATGTAATAATAACGACATCGTGTGGAAAAAGCATTATTAACTTCCCCCAATATATCATGTTTTTTTTGTGTGAATCAAATTGACGGATTTATCGAGTCTCTACGCAGCAGGAATATCTTCCAGGAATGCTTATCTGGGGTGCTTATCTGGCAATGAATTTACGGGATGGTTCTCGTCAAACGACTTATGCTGCATGTTCGAGTGGATTAGGGCTTCTGGACGGCAATGAGCGTATCAAGGCAACGCTAAAAGCGAATGCAGAGAACGGCTGTTGCCATGACGACAGCTGCTATAACGACAGTCGCCATAACGACAGTCGCCATAACGACTGTTGCTATAACGACTGTCGCTACAAGGACTGTTGCTATAACGACTGTTGTCATTACGACTGTTGCCGTTACGACTGTTGCATTACGACTGTTGTATTACGACTGTTGCTACAACGACTGTTGCTATGTTGCCGTTATGACTGCTACCATCACTACTGTTGCCATTACGACTGTTGCCATTAATACTGTTGCTATTACGACTGTTGCAATTACGACTTTACTATGACGACCGTTGTCGTGACGACTGTTGCCGCGACGACTGTCTCCATTACAACTGTATCTATTACGACTATGGTCATTGCGACTGTGGCCACAACGACTGTTGCCATTACGATAGTTGCCATTGCAGCTGTTGATATGACGCCTGTTGCCATGATGACTGTTGCAGTGACAATTGCTGCCATGATGACTAGTGCCATGACGACACCAAAGGCGCTCACCCAGGCAATAATACGAGTTTTCGCCCTAAAAGTAGCTGCCAGTATCAAACCCTAGACATTTGACAGGGTATCGACCGCACTTGTTTTCGGGAAACTGGGTATCGACCGTTCTGAGATCCGTCAAACTGGGTATCGATAGTTTTCAGCCGCGTCAAACTGGGTATCGGTCACTTTCAGCTCCTTCGAACTGGGCATCGACCGCACCCTCAATCGCTAAACTGGGTATCGACAGATCACAGAAACGTCAATATAGTATCGACAACTTTTAGCTCAGTCAAAATGACTCAGCTGCCAAACTGTGTATCGACCGCTCCTAGCTCTGTCCGCCAAACTGGGTGTTGATCATTTTCAGCCTCATCAAACTGAGTATTAATTTCACTAAGACCCGCCAATCTAGGTATCGACGGCTCTAGGCCTCGCCAAACTGGGTACAGCCCGCTCTCAGCGCCGCAAGACTGGGTATAGCCCGCTCTCAGCGCCGCCAAACTGGGTACAGCCCGCTCCCAGAGCCGCCAAACTGGGTACAGCCCGCTCACACCGCCGCCAGACTGGGTACAGCCCGCGCTCAGCGCCGCCAGACTGGGTGCAGCCCGCGCTCAGTGCCGCCAGACTGGGTACAGCCCGCGCTCAGCGCCGCCAGACTGGGTACAGCCCGCCCTCAGCGCCGCTAGACTGGGTACAGCCCGCTCACACCGCCGCTAGACAGAGTACAGCCCGCTCACAGCGCCGCTAGACTGGGTACAGCCCGCCCACACTGTCGCTGACTGGGTACAGCCCGCGCTCAGTGCCGCCAGACTGGGTACAGCCCGCTCTCAGCGCCGCCAGACTGGGTATAGCCCGCTCACACCGCCGCCAGACTGGGTACAGCCCGCGCTCAGCGCCGCCAGAGTGGGTGCAGCCCGCGCTCAGTGCCGCCAGACTGGGTACAGCTCGCCTTCAGCGCCGCTTGACTGGGTATAGCCCGCTCACACCGCCGCCAGACAGAGTACAGCCCGCTCACAGCGCCGCCAGACTGGGTACAGCCCGCCCACACTGCCGCTGACTGGGTACAGCCCGCGCTCAGTGCCGCCAGACTGGG
>SDVV010039417.1:0-10632 GCA_016164225.1 Gammarus roeselii | reverse complement strand
AAAGCAGCAAGCAATGTAACGATGCTGCCAAGAAAGGCAACAAAATGCTAGGTATGATATCCCGCACTATCTCTTACAAAAACCAGCACAGTATGCTCAAGTTATTTAATGCATTTGTTAGACCGCATCTCGAGTATGCCGTTCAATTCTGGTCTCCATTACTTAGAAAAGACGTTATTAAACTTGAGGAGGTTCAGCATAGAGCTACCAAACTCATCCCCTCGCTGCGGAACAAATCGTACGAAGACAGGCTTCGTGAACTCAATCTTTACTCGCTAGAGAAACTTCGAGTCAGAGGCGACATGATATAAGTGTGGAAGATTATGAAGGGTAAGGAAAACGTCGACCGAACGAGCCTTTTCACTCTAGATACAAACGGAGTGACTAGGAACAATGGATGCAAAATCGTTGGGAAACGTTTCTCACTCGACATCACGCGCAATTTCTTCACGTATAGAGTTGTAGAAGAATGGAACAACCTTCTAGCGGAGGTTGTAAACTGTAACACAATCGAAACGTTTAAGTCGCGGCTCGATAAGTTCTACATAAATCGCCGATAAATAGCTAAACCGTTCCATTTCCTGTTGTTATAAAGAAATTAGAAATGGCACACGAAGCTCTCTTAGACGTTCTACTTCAAAACTAATCCTCTTGCCACCAAAAGGCAACCTATTTTGGGCCAATAGGCCGCTTAGACGTTCTACTCCAGAACTAACACTCTTGCTACCAAAAGGCAACCTAGTTTGGGCCAATAGGCCTGTTGTTGTCTTCCTACACTTGTAAACACTTGTAAACCTCAAGACGTAACGGATGTTTGATCGACTTCTAGACTTGACTTGAATGCCAAATAACAACAAACATGACAAAATTAAATTTGCGACGTTTTTTAATTTGGGTATCATCGTGATGCACATTACAGTATGCAAATAATGGCATATTTGTTTATTAAAGTAGAAAAAATTGCATACGAATGCTAGGCACCTGTGTTCTCGGGCATGGGATACGCGTGTACGTAAAGGGGCAAGTGGGTTAGAGTGAACATTTCTAGCCAATGACGCTTTGTATTTGAGAACATAAACCAATAATAAACTCATTACATCAAAATGAAGAGCAAGGTTTGCTCCACGTTTTTAATATAATCCCAATCTAATCGCAATTGCAAGCCCATTGATCATATCCGCCATCGCCATACAAGTGCCGATTTCTCTGCACAATAACAGTTTACACACAGGAGTCAAGGTGCCTTATTGCAGTGTTAAGCCCCAAACCCCTTCAAATAATGGTAACAATGGTTTCACGTCTAGCTTTCTGACATTATTCAGCAATACAACTTTCTCAAGCTATCACAATGATGATTTTTTCGCTCTACTTTGATTTTACGTCACCCACATTTTCACAAACAATAGAAGGATTAGGTCTGTTCCCAACAACACTTCATCAATACGTCCTTACCCGAACTCCCTCCATAACCTTCGGGCGTGCCCGCAAGTTGGCGTTAAGATCGATCAAGAGAATTTATTCCTGATGGGTTGTGTGTTGGCCTGACGTGGAAGCAGTGCCAAGTGAACGGGAGGCGGAACAGAAGCCGACAAAAAAAATCTGTCAGGCATTTTCCTAAGTTTGGAAACAGTTGTTAATGGAGCAGTGGATCAGTTTAATATTGGAGCAGTTAAAAACTTGACCGGTTTATTCAACACTTCGACAACAAAAAAGTTTAACACGCTGACAATTTAACAGTTAATCGGTTTAATAGTATTACTGTTTAAGGGTTGACCAATTCAATAGTTTATCAGCATTGCAGTTTAACAATCTTACAGATCAACAAATATTCAGTTATACAGTAGGCAGATTAACAGTTTCCTCTTTTGCCATTTACCAGTTTAAAAATTTCACAGTTTAAGAGAATAGCAGTTTAACAGTTTAACATCTTAGCAGCTTAACAGTTTAGCAGTTTGCCAGTTAACCTGTTTACCATTTTTACAGTTTTCCAGTTATATGGTTTTCCAGTTTTTCAGTTTTCCAGTATTTCAGTTTTCCAGTTTTGCGGTTTAACAGTTCAACTGTTTACAATCGAAGCAGTTCAACACTGTAACAGTTTAACAGTTTAGGCTTAACAATTTAGGTTTAACAGTTAAGCAGCTTAACAGCTTAACAGTTTGACAGTTTAATAGTTATATAGTTTAGCAGTTTAATAGTTTGTCAGTTCACAAGTTTAACAGTTCAACAGTTTAACAGTTCAACAATTCAACAGTTTGACAGTTTGACAGTTTGACAGTTTGACAGTTTGGCAGTTTAACAGTTTAACAGTTTAACAGTTTACCAGTTCAACAGTTCAACAGTTTAACAGTTTAACAGTTTACCAATTAACAGTTTATCGTTTAACGCTTTAATAATTCAACAGTTCAACAGTTTAACAGATTAAATTTTTACCAATTTGACAGTTTAACAGTTTAGCAGTTCAGCAGTTTTACAGTTTAACGGTTTTACAGTTTAACAGTTTACCAGGTTAACAGCTCAGAAGTTCAACAGCTTAACAGCTTAGCAGTTTGTCTGCTTAACAATTTACCCGATCAACAGTTAATTAGGTAAACAGTAGGCAGATTAACAGTTTACCAGATTAGCAATGTAGCAATGTAGCAGTTTAACAGTTTTCAGTTTAACAGTTTAACAGTTTTACAGTTTAATAGTTTAGGAGCTTAAGAGTTGAATACTTTACCAGTTTAACAGTTTAACAGTTTAACAGTTAATAGTTTAACTGTTTACAAGTTAAACAGGTAAACAGTTGCACAGTTCACCAGTTTACCAGTTTAGCAGTTCAAGATTATAACAGTTCAACAGTTTAACAGTTTAACAGTTTACGAGTTTTAAAATTTATCAGTTTAACAGTTCAACTGTTCAACACTTTAACAGTTTACCAGTTTACCGGGACTAGTTTAACAGTTTAACAGTTAAGCAGTGTAACAGTTTAACAGTTTAACAATTTAACAGTTTTACAGTTTACCCGTTTTATATTTTAACAAGTTTACAGTTCTACAGTTTAACAGTTTGAGAGTTCAACAGTTTACCAGTTTAATAGTATAACAGTTCAACAGGTAAACGTTATAACAGTTTAACAAATCAAAAGTTTAACATTTTAGTAGTTTACCAATTCAACCGTTAAACAGCCAAACAGATTAACAGTTTAACAGTTTAATAGTTAAACTGTTTACCTATTTAACAGGTTATCAGTTAAAATTTTAACGGTTCAAGAGTTTATAAAATTACCTGTTTAGTAGCTTATCAGTTTCACTGTCTAATAGTTTAAGAGTTAAACGGTTTAACAGTTTTGCAGTTTAAGAACTTACTTGTTTAATAATTCAGAAGTTTTACTGTTTAACAGCTTAACAAATAACGTTCAACAGTTTAACGTTGACCAGTTTAACAGTTTTTAGTTAAATTGTTTACCAGTTAAAAAGTTTGACAGCCTAAGAGCTGTATATTACAACAGTTTGACGTTGGCGTTATCCACAAGTATTGTTTCTGTCTCAGTCTGAGAGTCCTGACTACATCATCCTTTATATTGGATGCACTGGGTGGGAGAGCTCTGAGATAAATCCATGGAGATTACACTTTCTATTTCATTTACTGGCTTGCATTTGTCCACCCAATTGGTGAAGGAAATAATCTCAATCGGAAATTATGAATACTGCAGTTCCATGGTAATAAGCTGCTCATTGGACTAAAGGAGTTTATTAAGTTCGGGAAATTATTTGAGGCGACAGAGCAGAAGAAGTCATTGTCTCTAAAGAGCATGAGTTTGATGTCGCGTTCTGCTGTCTACATTGTCGCATTCTGCTGTCTGTCGCATTCTGCTGTCTGTAGCATTCTGCTGTCTGGTCTACATTATATCTTGAACATGGTTTTCTGTACCACACTCGTGTTCGATTTTCTCGGCATGACCACCCCTTCACTATTTAGCCAATATGGCTTATGGGGTAAAGGGCTTGGGAGCAATTGAAGCGGGGATTGTATTGAAAAGCAAACAAAGAGCTTAATACCTTCCTTTCACTGTCATGGTTTCATCGCTCTTTTGAGAGAAGCACGCCAGATTACGTATGCCCGACTGGGAGCGGATTAAAAGTTAGATATTGACGTGTTGTTTCACTTTGTGCATGTAGCTTCTAGAGGGACATAACAACACGTTCCTGATACTATGAGTGTGGTAGTCACTCATCGATTGGTTGCTGTAAAATGTAAACCACACACCTGTCGTTGTGGTCGAGTGTTGATGAGTTGGGCTTGAATGGTTGGTCTTGGTGTAGGTAATGTTCTGACAGATCTCACAGGCATTCAGCCTTGGCGATGTAGTCAAGAGGATACTGTAGAGAGCTGACATCTCATGCTTGTAGAAGCCATTCGTCCACGACAGGCTTGTACGTGTGTCGAACATTCACGAGTGTCACTTGAATAACGGGGTCAATGCTGTAGGATCAGCAGCTAGAAAAACGGAACAGCTCTAACGTCAGGAATAAAGTAATCAGGCCAAGCACTTCCAGTTTGAGCTCACAGCGATGGAGACGATTGGTGCGTACTGGAAACAACAGGCAGCATAATCCAAGAGATGGACCCTTGTTTGATCGTGGCACTGAGGATTGTCATGAACCTTTGAGATTTCGACCATTCATGAGTCTGGAAATAGAGCCGGAAATCAAATCTGCATGATGTCCACCGAGACGTTCAGGTTAAGGGAAATAAATTTATGGGACGTGCAATTTTGTCCAACTCTGCGCTATGTGGGTTTCATTTGAATATTTTTATTATATATTGTGTAGGTAACAATGGAGTCTTTTGTTGTCTAGGTATAGCAATTTTTTATTCCTGCTTCTTAGGAAGAAACAAACAAAGACTCGTGACACCACACTCAAAATTTTACTGACTTTTGCTTGCTGTAATTAGCTGCAGTCATTTGCCTTGCCATTTTCTACAACACTCGCTTGACTATATTAGGAAACCTGCGCCTTACCTTACGGGACCAGACTATGTTGCTACGATTGGAATCAGAACCAGTTCTACGGTTCACCTTGTTTTCCCACTGTTGCAACCACTCACCGTGTATTGCTATTTCCTCTTCGTTTAACTCGTCGACAAAGAAGCAAGGCTTTACTTCAGTCAGGTCTGGAGAGAGGAGCTGCCAGGTGTCAGGTGCAAAAAAAACTAATTAGGACTCGCCATAAAGTGTTCCATCAAACCGTCGGTGATGGAGCGCTGCTAGACATCAATATCGGACATCACCAGAGGTAATAGCTCTGGTGATGACCGGTGTTGATAGCTCTGGTGATGACCGGTGTTGATAGCTCTTGTGATGACCGGTGTTGATAGCTCTGGTGATGACCGGCGTTGATAGCTCTTGTGATGACCATTGTTGATAGCTCTGGTGATGACCGGTGTTGATGGCTCTGGTGATGACCGGTGTTGGTAGCTCTGGTGATGACCGGTGTTGATAGCTCTGGTAATGACCGGCGTTGATAGGTCTGGTGATGACCGGCTTCGATAGCTCTGGTGATGACCGGTGTTAATAGGTCTTGTGATGACCGGTGTTGATAGTTCTGGTGATCACCGGTGTTGGTAGCTCTGGTGATGATCGGTGTTTATAGCTCTGGTGATGTCCAATGTTGATAGGTCTTGTGATGACCGGTGATAATAGGTCATGTGATGACCAGTGTAGATAGCTCTGGTGATGACCGGTGTTGATAGCTCTGGTGATGACCGGTGTTGATAGCTCTGGTGATGACCGGCGTTGATAGCTCTGGTGATGACCGGTGTTGATAGCTATGGTGATGACCAGTGTTGATAGCTTTGGTGATAACCGGTGTTGATAGCTCTGTTGATGACCGGTTGATAGCACTGGTGATGACCGGTATTGATAGCTCTGGTGATGGCCGGTGTTAATAGCTCTGGTTATGACCGGTGTTGATAGCTCTGGTGATGACCGGTGTTAATAGCTCTGGTGATGACCGGTGTTGATAGCTCTGGTGATGACCGGTGTTGATAGCTGTGGTGGTGACCGGTGTTGATAGCTCTGTTGATGATCAGTGTTGATAGCTCTTGTGATGACCGGTGTTGATAGCTCTGGAGATGACCGGTATTGATACCTCTGGTGTTGGCCGGTATTAATAGCTCTGGTGATGACCGGTGTTGATAGCTTTGGTGATGACCGGTGTTGATAGCTCTGGTGATGACTGGTGTTGATGGCTCTGGTAATGACCAGTGTTGATAGCTCTGATGATGACCGGTGTTGATGGCTTTGGTGATGACCGGTGATAATAGCTCTGGTGATGATCGGTGTTGATAGCTCTGGTGATGACCGGTATTGATAGGTCTGGGGAAACAGGACCGTGTCGTGATGACAGGTAATAAAGTCTTGCATGGTTTGGGACTTGAGACGGGGGGGGGGAGGCGGGCGAGATATGGTTGAAGGAATATTGTCTTATGTGAACAAAGGGGGGGGGGGGGGATTGCTGATGTGATTCCCCCTTGATGTTTGCATCAAACATTTTACTCTGTTAGATGAAAATAGCACACTGAATCTTCTCTATTGAAAGCAACAAAAGGTGATTGCTAATATGACTTCCCCTTGATGTTTGCATCAAGCATTTTACTCTGCTTGATGAAAATAACTCAGGGAATCTTCACTATTGTAAGGAACAAGAGGTGATAGCTAATATGATAACCCCTTGATGTTTGCATCAAGCTTCTTACTGTTTCATGAAAATAACACACTAAATCTTCTCTATTGTCTGAAAAATTAAATTTCATGGATTCGTTTAAAATCAGTATGTTCGTGCCTGAACTGACCTATACCTATTTCCTTCGACACAATATATTACCTCAAAAATCCACAGAAAATTTGAGTACCATTGTTTTCTTCTACTTACCCAGTTAAACTTCTTGTTTCAAATACATAAATGCAAAAATAAGTCAAATTAGCATTAATAAAAAAAAAATGAAAATCTGGTCAAAAATGCTCTCAAACATTACAATTTGTTTCAACACACGAATATTGCACTCTATTAAGGCATCATAATGCATTCACTTTTGACGTGAATAAACATTGCACTTCGTAAACTGGTAACAATATTTTATGTGGCAAATTGCTCCTCGTCTACCACTGAAAGTATGATTTATATAAAGTTCATTTGAACAATGACTTGAACAACAAATATTTATTTGAACAATTTTCCTTTCAATTTATTTGAACAATTGGTGAAATAAAATGTAAAGTTTTCAACAACTTTCAAGAAGTAGAAATGATTTGTATACCGGGTTAAATTACACGGAACAGTGTTGTAAAAGAATTACAATGTCACGGGCATTTTGGTCCACAAAATTCAGCGGAATACAATTCATTCATTGTTCCCGTAGGTGTAAAATTTAATAATTTCCCCACGCAAATGTCGATTCATCAAAATGCTTCTTAGCCACGCAGGGCGACTTTGTTGAATTAATCTAAGTTGATTAGGGATCGCTGCTTAAATAAATGCTATTTGATTGCCAGTTTTTATCCACTCTCTGCGATGACGTCAGGACCTTCTCGTAGCGAAATTAATTATTCAAAGAGTTAGCAACGTCATTCGAGTAGTGCATAATCAATGAGGTATCAAACAAAATATCAGCGGTGGAATTGTTTGAAATGATCTGTGAGTGCTATTGAAAAAATGGTCAGTTTGCGGTATTTAATGGAAGGTTCTGTGTGCGGTATTGAAGAGAATGCTCAGTGAACGGTATTTGATGCAATGATGAGTGCGTGGTATGGAGATAAATTATCTGTGTGTGGCATTGAAAAAATAGCCTGTAAACGGTATTTGATTCGATGGTAAGTGCGTGGCATTGAAATGAATTATTTGTGTGCGGTATTGAAAGAAAGGGTCAGTCAACGGTATTAAGTGCAGCGGTAAGTGCGTGGTATTGAAATAAATGATATGTGTGCGGTATTAAGTAAATTATTCAGTGGACCAGTCAAATATTCACAGACACAAAATTAAATCTCCCCTCCCTTCTAACCCCCATCCCCACCCAACCCCTTCCTGTCCCAGCCTCTTCCTCTCCCAACCCTTTTTCTCCCGGCCATCAGACCTTCAGTGCAGCCCAATAGAGGGCGAGTTTTTGCTCGGTAACGGGGAACATTTTCAGGGCCTGCCCCAATAACCTGATGCATATGGACCGGTAAATGACCTCCCGGCACGAAGGGCTAGCACTTACGTTAAGGTTATTAATGCTTTTGCTTCGAGTTTTCAAACGGAAGGTATCGAGGATACGTAAAAAGATTATCATGTGATCTGCTGGGCTGTTGGGAATTTCCAAGGTTCATTCATGGACCAATTTATTTAGACAAAACAATTTTATTCTTCCTAGAGACACGTTTTCAGTCTTTTGTTCAGGAGACTCGAGGAAGTTCTCGACAGGAAGCAACCTCAATAAGAGTAGGACGACAATGCAGGGTGAAAAAGACATCTTTCAGAATTGGTTGACTTTAAATACACTACAGTTTAGGGATGAGATGATACGTTTTTTATCCATAAGAAAAACGCGGTATACTCAGTCAAATGTTAATGTGGATGAGAGGGGAAAAATTATAAGTCCTGTTCCATTTGATGCATGCTACATATCTGATTATGGACGACCTTATTTACAGGAATCGAAAACTTAGAGGAACCAATACATCTAGTATGAGACACCTTGGTCTCTATCTTAGAGGAGCCAATACATCTTGTATGAGACGCTTTGGTCTCTATCTTAGAGGAGCCAATACATCTAGTCTAAGACGCCTTGGTCCCTACCTTAGAGGAGCCAATACATCTAGTATGAGACGCCTTGGTCTCTACCTTAGAGAAGCCAATACATCTAGTATGAGACGCCTTGGTCTCTACCTTAGAGGAGCCAATACATCTAGTATGAGATGCCTTGGTCTCTACCTTAGAGGAGCCAATACATCTAGTATGAGACGCCTTGGTCTCTATCGAAAGACCAATACATCCAGTATGAGACGCCTTGGTCTCTATCGACGGATCAATATATCTAGTATGAGACGCCTTTGTCTCTATCGAGGGACCAACACATCTAGTATGAGACGCCTTTGTCTCTATCGAAGGACCAATACATCTAGTATGAGACGCCTTGGTCTCTATCGAAGGACCAATACATCTAGTATGAGGCGCCTTTGTCTTTATCGAAACGAGCAATTAAGACCATTGAATTACGTAGCAGACGCAACCAAACTCTCCTCTTCATTAATCAATTAAACCAGAGTCTATCTTCATCAGTACCATACTCTTGAAGGTAGTGCTTACGTGTGTCTGTCAGTCTGTCGTCTGTCACGTTCTTCTTAGATAGATTTATCCAAAATCTGGCGGACCTCTACATTATAGGATTAAAAGGTCAGTCCCCCACAATATGCATAATTTATTGTACGACCATCAGAAAACAAAATTCGGCGATGGTTTTCCTGAGACTTCAAATATAATTTTTTACGAAGAAAATTAATAGACGTATCACGAATGCGGTAGCCGAATGTAATTCTTACAATTTCAAAAATATAATTTGAAGAATGGGAAAAAAAATCAAGACTTATATCTCCATACTTAAGGTATGAATGTTTGTGGCTCATTGACAGGGGACGGGTGGCATATAATGAAGTGAAATGTGAGGAACGGACGAGAGACAGTAGGTAATGATGTTATGTTACCCATTAATAATATCACCCACTTTTACCGGGACCTGTACTAGTTTATGCTCATATACACATCTTCGGACAGTTAATGTTAATGACGTCGATATCAGGTTGTACAAGGACTATCCCGACGAATAACCATGAGACTATTATTCTTCTACTATCCATTCGATTTCATCAACTCAAACCAAAAATTCACTAGCGATAGAGAGCTGTTCAAGATTGAAATTCGACACTGTTGACATATGAACAAAAAGCAGTACAGGAATATTCAATGTCCTCTGTGGTGACATATTTCATTGTCAAATAATATAGACCCCCTTATTATAGACCCCCTTATTCTGAAATCAGGTAACAAATGCTATTTATAAGTCTACCAAATACAAAATTTTATATTGGGTTTTGACTATAAGGCAAATAAGTTTTGATTGACAAAGTAGGAGTGCCTATTTTCATTAACAGCGTTCAAGATATCAATTGCATTGTATTTTTGTTACTAAGAACTCTTATATTGCATCAACGCATGCCGGCAGTGGTTTAACAAATTAAAATTCAGGAAAATATGAGATTGGAGTCATATGAATCATAACATCACAAGCTGTAGTTCATGATCTCTAATTTCTAGAGGTATAATATTAGGAAAACATTGTCTGAACACAACTGGACACTCCACACCAGTGTACACACCACAGAATACTCCTCTGAACCCACCACATAACACTTCACCGAACATTCCTCTGAACCCCTCACTCATAACCCCACTTTGGAAGGATAGTACAAAACTATACCAGATGAGCCTCGTTTTTTTAAGACTTTTGTCATAGAAAGTACAATTCTCTAATCCTTGGGCTTTAGCCTGTAGAAAATATGAGCTGGTTGGGTTTCTACAGAATATTTATACATATTCAAAAATATATATATATATA
>SDVV010039415.1:0-10632 GCA_016164225.1 Gammarus roeselii | reverse complement strand
ACCGACAAGCCCTGTAAAAAACAAAATAAAGCGGACCTACGGATATATGCACGACAGTCTGATGAGAGAATGTACGTCGTCTGAAATCGACAAATCCACTGGCGTATGTGAGTAGTCTGTATTCCATATGACCGACAATGTGCGCCCGACAAGCCAGATAAAAAATAAAAGAAGGCCGCAAATAGACTACGGGTATAACAGTATTTTTGAAATGCAGTGATCTGACGATCAATTTTTTTATTTTTAGCATAGCATCGCAATAAAATATATACTTAGAAAGTATCATCCTACAGTTGTCGCTCCGAGCGGTTCTTTTACTCCTCCTACTGATTTCCTTTCACTCCTTTTCCTTCCCTGTATTCTCTACTATTCCCACCTTATCACGACTCATCATCATCATCATCATCATCATGGTGGTTCGAGAAAAAATTAGGCTCCACGTCTGTGGTAACAATGGCAGACGGATTGTTACTTATGAGCAGATCCAATACAGTTTGGGATTCGGGAGTAATGCTTGTTGCACTTTTGATGAGCGGATGCAGCCCGAGGCTGTCTGAAATTGGCTTCATATTGTTGGATTTCAATTTCAATTGATCATCATTTAAATCTTTCTGAATGTAGAGCGTCTTCCCTAAGCGGATAGCTTGTTGAAATCTTTCTTTGATGTATTGAAACGACTGTACACTTGGTCTGGGTGGTCTGTAGAGTGAACCATTAACAAACAATCTGTTTTTTCGTACCTGGATATTCATCCAAAGGTCATCAATTTGGTTGCTGACGTTGAGCATTACTTGAGAAGAGGTAAATTCTTCTCGCACATAAATCACGGTTCCACCTCCTTTCTTTCTCTATCTTTTCAATAAACATTGAAGCCGTCAATCTCGATGAAGGTATTGTTAGTGTCAGATTCCAGTCAGGTTTCAGGTGGACATAGAATGCCAATTGAGTCCTCCTTCATCATCGTTTTGATGTGATCCATCTTTGTTCCTAAGCATTAATTCAATATAACGGCAATAACTTTGCTCTCACGTTCTCTGTTGCCGCTGAATTAAATAGAGCTTAATAACTACGGTTAAAAAAAATATCGTGTAAAGTAACATTTACGTAGATTTTTACACGTGGTATCAATGTTTATTTGCTCTTAATTATTTATAGTCATATTTTATTTATTTTAACTAATTATTGCCGTTCAAAACTGGACCCCAATCAACATCAAACTGTTACATTGACGTCAGGTCAGGGTCTTGGGTAAATTTGTATCAATAATTTTGTTTATTTATATTCAGTGAGATTTACAATAGTTCATTTTGCGGGAGTGGGTGCATTGCGCTGCCCCTCTTTTTCCACCCTCTGTGAGCTGACCGTGAAGGGATGACTGGAAAATCAATGCTTAAATGGTATGAAAAGAAGCTAAACCAAGGAGTGGAAGATATTATGATAGTAGCAGAGGTGGTCAGCAGTGGTTCAAAGCTTCGAAGGTAAACGAACGAATGTACAGGTGGGCAAAAAAAACTGAGAAGGTCAGTTTGTGCGCAGTCCCGGAAAAGACTGACACGGAAGGATTTCAATGTCTGTCACTGTCTTTATGAATATCCGATGAAATGGTCTACTGCAAATTCAATTACGTTAAGGCTCCGGAGGAAATGAGACTCAAATCAAAATCAATCACGAGAACAATTTATTTGAGATGTAATTACGACATTCTACAAATGAGGTCACTCCGCTCTACTTCTACTTGGACTTTATGCGGCCAAAAAAAAATTGTTATCGCTCCAATCTCCAACCTATTGGGAATAGGCACGAAATTAATGCAATTAAAGTTGATAAATATATTCTGGGTTATATCTTGATAATTCATTCAGTAACTGAATTTGAAGGGAATGTAGGTTTTAGATATTGAACATGAATATGGAAAGTAAAAATGTATAGTTGCAAGAGTTGTTTAGGTATTTTCTTGATGGTCGAATTGATTTGGATTATTCTGGCATGTTATTGATCACTTTAGATTTAGTCGTCATAAATCATCTATGGAAAGGACACCTGTACCAGATCGTCCACAAACGAAACCCTTCAAGCATCGTCCAACGTTATCGACGACATTCATGCTCCAATTCAACGTATTAGTATTACGCTATTGTTTATTAACGTATATATGGAGATAGGCTTTCGGGCTGCGCCTTTACATCGTCATATCTCCAGGTAGGGGAGTGTGAAAGAAGACATCGTGGGAGAGAAGATTTATTGAGGGTAGCATAAGGAAGAAAAATATGGAACAACTGAGGAGGTTTAGTCCTGGGCTGCTGCCCAGCCCTCTGATCCATGCACTCTCATTCATGCTGTCCATCCACTCACCTCTCCCGGCACTCTCTCAAACTTTGTGGGGTGAGATACATAACGGTACTTCTGCACAGATTGCTGGCTGGCCAGCTAACACCACATTCCTCACCCTTTTGGTCCATGCCTTCTCCAGGAACAGCTTCGCTGCCTGTCACGCATCGTTTCGTTCAAGAGAAAGCATATTTCGTGGTCCTCCTCTTCCGTATGTTCATTCCATTCATTTGGTTCATTTGCTCTATACACCACATTCATCATCTCAGCTCTCTCCTCTGCAAACTTCGGGTGTCCTTGTACCAAGTGTTCTGTTTCATCTACTTCTGACTCGCATTGCATGCATACTCTAGTGCTATTTTTTGCCCATCTGTACATTCGTGCATTTACCTTCAGAGCTTCGAACCACTGCTGACGTCCTCTGCTACCATCATACTATGTTTTATTTCTTGGTTTAGTTTCTTTTCATACCTTTTAACCATTGGTTTTAAATTCATCCATTAATATCGTTTTTCCAGTCCAATCTGTTCCACTCGGGTGTCAATATTATCCAGCCCTCTCTTCACACTCCTCATCCCATGTGCTTCTACATCTTGCGGTCATGTACATTGGTACCCACACTTTCTGCCTCTCCAGTTACAGTCCTTTTCCCACTCACTCTGCCAACTGTTCCACTTGTTCACCATCTTTGGCCAACTTGCATTGCTCTATCTAGCCTCACCTTCTTTGCCAAAACTGATTTCGCCACCCGCTTCCCAAGCAGACTCCATCCCATCTCACCTCTTATTGCTTCCACGCCAACCCATCTGTTTGCTCCAAGAACCAATCGTCCAGTTTTGCTAGCTCATGCTATCAATCTCATAAAACCCAATCCATACATAATACCAGATACAGCCATGCTCTTCCATAACTCTGTGAGATCTCGTCCTGATACGATGTCCTGTTATGCCCTCGTATTCACAGAAAAAAATGAAATAATAAGTTTTACTCCTCAATTTTTTCATCAAGTTGTATATGCATGTGCATGTGCATGTGCACAACGTCGTTCAGAGAAAAATGATATGTGAATCATAAATCATCGTTCTAATTGTCAAAATGTTTTGGCCTGTAAATGTGCCTAATGCCATTTGAACCAATATATTTCTGGTTGGGCATAGCCCAGTCTTTAGAGTAACAATCGACTATAAATAAACCCATTTAGTACAGTTTCTTCAGATGTAAAATAATTACCACTATTTGGAGATTTGCCACAGGACACATCGGATGGCAATCAGGCAGTGGGCTTGGACAGTGATTCTTTGAAAGACCCAGTCCTTGGCCCGGAGATGTTCGGTGGGGATGGGATTCACCTGAATGCCCGAGGGGATGCAAGGATGGCACAGAGGCTCATCAGATAGACCGATGCAAGTAGGAAGTACCTGAGAATGAAACGTGGGTAGAGACCGAGTGGTGAGCAGAAGCGACGGTCGAGATGATGACATGATAAAGTTGTGAATATGAGGTTTGGGTGCGTGAATGTTAGAAGATACGTGTGCAGAAATGATTGAATAGGGTATGGATGTCGTGGCTCTGACTGAGACCCACATAAGAAAAAGAGGAAATGAATGTAGTGAACAACACCAAATGACCTTGCCTTGCGAAATTGTTGGCAGAGAAACCCTTCTCCAAGAGATCCTGGGGGAACACCAGCTTGATAGGCGCCTCGAAGCTCCTGGCGACGGTGACCATGACGTTGGTGCCAAACACCCAGAAGATGTCGTAGACAAAGAGGCCACAAAGTAACAAGGCCCCGGTCTGCACGCTGTTCAGGTTGAGCAGCTCAATGCCATTGACTGCAAATGCCAGCCCGAGCAGGTTGTTGGCTACCCAGTGCTTCTGTAGGAGGTACCAAACGCCAATGATGGCACAAAGTCCCGTGCAGACAGTGTCGTGGCTGGAAAAGGTGTAGTTGAAGATGCCCTCTTGTTTAAGCTGCTGGCCGCCGTCTTGTGAGCCGCCAGCAGTGGCTTGGAGGGCAGGGGGTAGTGAAGGTGCTGTCTGGGTCAGCACCAAGTTGTAGGTGTGATACGGCACTGATGCTGGCACCAGCCCTGTGAGGAATGGGCTGAAGACGTGTGACATTGCAAGGACTCCTAAGAAGAAGAAGAAGTAGGAGCTCAGTAATAGATTGATGTAATCCTTCGAGAAAATTGTGAAAACAAGATAGAGTCCAAAAAGAGCACAAGATGCAATGATGGGGAACATAGCCGCATCCTTGCTGGTTACTGTGTCCAGTTTCTCACCAGCCGCCTTCTGCTGTTCCTGGTGAGTAATGCTTCTAAAGGAGCCAACAAATATTGGGATGAGAGCCATGACCACCAAACTGCCATATGCTAGGGCTCAGCGTGTCTTAACCTTTTTGGTGGTACCGAACCCTGCAAGTTCCATACATGCATTCATCGAACCCTTCATCTTGATACCACAATCATATACTATTCATTTAATACAAAACTCTCAATGTAGAGATCACCCCGTCGAACCCCAGAAAACGACTCACCGAACCCCTGGGGTTCGATCGAACCCAGGTTAAGAACCACTGTTCTAGGGCAATGCCCTCTGGTGAGGCAGGCTCTTCAACAGTACCATTTGTGGCAGTGCTTTCTGTTACGTTTTCTACAACCTTTATTACTGAGTTCGTAACATCTATCCTTCAGTATTTCAGTCCTCGCACAGCGGCGCCATATTTCAACAACCTTTATTACTAAGTTCGTAACATCTATCTTTCAGTATTTCAGTCCTCCACACAGCGGCGCCATTTGGCTGTGGCAGGTGGCTTGACTTCACTCGCTAGCGTTCATACAACTGGCTGTGCCGCCTTCACCTATTCATCCTCCTTGGTAATTGTCAGCTTCCTGGTACGGCAGGAAGTAACATTGTTTCATCATTTTGCACCTACAGAATGGAGGAAGCACCCTATATAGCGAAAACTACAGGCCTAGACAATGTCAAATTATTGGTTAGAACTGTTGTTGGTATTTGCATAATACTTATGCCGTTGATGTCTTTTTTTTGGATGGGTTGGAGTTGGTGATCTGGAAACCTATGGCATTCGCTCAATGCTGTGAGATGGCTGGCTGCCAAACGAACGGCTGGTGGCAGGCTGTCCACCAACACGTGAGCGCTGCCGTATGGGCAGTGCACGTGAACTGTTTCTGATTGCCATCCGATGTGTCCTGTGGCAAATCTTCAAATGGTGGTAAATATTTCACATTTGTAGAAATTATAATAAATCAGTTTATTTATAGTCGATTGTTGCTCTAAAGACTAAGCTTTGCCCCGACCAGAAATAGATTGGTTCAAATAGCATTAGGCATATTTATAGGACAAAACATTTGACAATTAGAACAACGATTTATGAGACACATCTAATTTTTCACTGAGCGGCGTTGTGCTGCATGCGCGCTTCCTAGGCGACAGCTGGTTAGCTTGGCGAGGCGTTACCGGGTATGATATATACATTATGCACGTACAACTTAATAAGAAAATGGAGGATAAACTTGTATTTAAATTTTGTTTTCTGTGAATACGAGGGCATAACAGGACATTGTATCAGGAACAGACTTAACAGAGTTATGGAAGAGCATGGCTGGATCTGGTATTATGTATGGAATGGGTTTCATCAGATTGACAGCATGAGCTAGCAAAACTGAACGATTGGCTCTTGGAGCAAACAGATGGGATGGCGGGGAAGCTATCAGAGGTGAGATGGGATGGAGTCTGCTTGGGAAGCGAGTGACAAAATCAGTGTTGGCCAAGAAAGTGAGACTAGATAGAATGAGCAATGAGAGTTGGTCAAAGATGGTGAACAAGTGGAACAGTTGGCAGAGTGAGTGGGAAAAGGACTGTACGTGGAGAGGCAGAAGGTGTGGGTGCCAATGTATATGACCGCAAGATGTAGAAGCGCATGGGATGAGGAGTGTGAAAAAAGGACTTGATAATATTGACATCCGAGAGGAACAGATTGGGCTGTAAAACGGTGTTTAGGTTTGAATGGAAAACCAATGTTCAAATGGTATATAAAAAAGCTAAACCATGGAATGAAACAAAGTATGATGGTAGCAGAGGACGTCAGCAGTGGTACGAAGCTCTGGAGGTAAAAGCAGGAACGTACATGGTGGGCAGAAAATAGCACTGGAGTATCCACGCAATGCGAGTCAGAAGTAGCTGAAACAGAACACTTGGTACAGGGGCACCCAAAGTATGCAGAGGAGAGAGCTGAGATGATAAATGTGGTGTATGGAGCAAATGAACTAAATGAGTGGAATGAACATACGGAAGAGGAGGACCACAAAATGTGCTTTCTCTTGAGGCAAGGGAATGAGAAGAAACGATGCGTGACAGGCAGCGAAGGTGTTCCTGGAGAAGGCACGGACCAAAAGGGTGAGGAATGTGGTGTTAGCTGTCCAACCAGCAATCTGTGCAGAGGTACGATAATGTATCTCACCCCACAAAGTTTGGGAGCGTACCGGAAGAGGTGAGTGGATGGACAGCATGAATGAGAGTGCATGGATCAGAGGACAGGACAGTCGGTAATGACATACCCACCGGTACCATAACACACAGGGAGCCCGACCCAAATGAAAAATTTGCAGATAGTCCAGAACAAAGCATGCAGGCGGATAGAAGGTATTAGCCTAACGGAGCATAGAAGAAATTCAGAATTCAACAAAATAGCCGAACTGGAAACAATTAATGTATCCCTGCACAAACAGGCCAATATGATATGTGAAAATATAGAAGAAATGCTCTTAACAGCACCTGTGCTGAGAGCAAGACTGGAATACGGTTCAGACAGAACTATCAAGCAGCTTTCATCCAGTAGGAAATTGGCGCAGGGACCGTGTCCCGAGCCAATATACTAAAGAACACTTGGCAATGGGTAAAATGATAGGAGTAAATGTAAGAATCCGAGAATCAAACTTAACAAACTCACGCGGGGGAGGGAGGACAGTTATGACGCTTGGGGCGCGCCCCGCGTCGGCCCCATATAAGGGACTGGGGCGGGTCGCCTCGCCGGGTGTCTGGACTGATCCAAGCAAAGTTGAAAAAGTCGCAACCAACTAATTAGACCGAAACAAATAATACTGGTCCGACGACCTCAACTGAAAATCTACGTAGAGAAATCTGTAAAACGGTACTTGGTTGCTGGTAGAGCCAGCTCTTTTATCACCTACTTTCTTTCCTTTCACTCATCTTGTTTCTTCCTATACTCCTCTTTTCTTTTCAACCTTATCTATAATCATCAATCAATCTCCAGCTCAGTTAGTAGGAAACCGCGGTGACACGAACATCTGATGGGAGGAGGTAAGCATCGTAGGATTCTGAGCCGATAGTGTACATTGTGTGCAATATCACTACCGTTATACTCCATAGGCTTTTGTTCAGTGTTTATATGTCTCGTTTTTGTTATCTTCCTGCAGGGTGGAATATCTACACTTGGTCTGTTCAGTTGTGTCTGCTCAGTTTGTTATGTTCGCTTTGTTCTGTTCCCTGTTACTATCACAATCATTATTTATGTTCGTTTGAGAACTACCCTGCTGACATGTTACTATGTTCATAACTCAAAATAATATGATATTAATAACTTGTTATCATTCAACCTTGCTCCACTTTTAACGTATTTTAACAACCTGTAAAGTAAAGTTCATAACAACTACCAAATCTCTCATTTCACTGTTGCGCCCTGAACATTATTTCTGTCTATGCCTCGTGCCACACTACCTAGTCTATCATATCACTGTTGCGCCCTGAGCATTATTTCTGTCTTTGCCTCATGCCACACTACCTAGTCTATCATATCACGGATGCGCCCTGAACATTATTTTTGTCTTTGCCTCGTGCCACACTATCTAGTCTATCATATCACTGTTGCGCCCTGAACATTATTTTTGTCTATGCCTCGTGCTACACTACCTAGTCTATCATATCACTGTTGCGCCCTGAACATTATTTCTGTCTCTCGTGCCACACTACCTAGTCTATTATATTACTGTTGCGCCCTGAACATTATTTCTGTCTATGCCTCGTGTCACACTACCTAGTCTATCATATCACTGTTGCACCCTGTACATTGTTTCTGTCTATGCCTCGTGTCACACTACCTAGTCTATCATATCACTGTTGCGCCCTGAACATTATATCTGTCTTTGCCTCGTGCTACACTACCTAGTCTATCACATCACTGTTGCGCCCTGTACATTATTTTTGTCTTTGCCTCGTGCCACACTACCTAGTCTATCATATCACTGTTGCGCCCTGAACATTATTTCTGTCTCTCGTGCCACACTACCTAGTCTATCACATCACTGTTGCGCCCTGAACATTATTTCTGCCTATGCCGCGTGCCACACTACCTGGTCTATCATATCACTGTTGCGCCCAAAACCTTATTTCTGTCTTTGCCTCGTGCCACACTACCTAGTCTATCATATCACTGGTGCGCCCTCAACATCATTTCTGTCTATGCCTCGTGCCACACTCCCTAGTCTATCATATCACTGTTGCGCCCTGAACATTATTTCTGTCTATGCCTCGTGCCACACTACCTAGTCTATCATATCACTGTTGCGCCCTGAACATTATTTCTGGCTATGCCTCGTGCCACACTACCTAGTCTATCATATCACTGTTGCGCCCTGAACATTATTTC
Source organism: Gammarus roeselii (assembly GCA_016164225.1). Taxonomy (NCBI): domain Eukaryota; kingdom Metazoa; phylum Arthropoda; class Malacostraca; order Amphipoda; family Gammaridae; genus Gammarus; species Gammarus roeselii. The sequence continues at coordinate 1,616 of SDVV010039415.1, read as the reverse complement.
TGTCTTTGCCTCGTGATACACAACCTAGCCTATCATTTCACTGTTGCGCCCTGAACATTATTTCTGTCTTTGCCTCGTGCCACACTACCTAGTCTATCATATCACTGTTGCGCCCTGAACATTTTTTCTGTCTTTGCCTCGTGCCACAGTACCTGGTCTATCATATCGATGTTGCGCCCTGAACAATATTTCTGTCTTTGCCTCGTGCCACACTTCCGAGTCTATCATATTACTGTTGCGCCCTGAACATAATTTCTGTCTTTGCCTCGTGCCACACTACCTAGTCTATCATATAACTGTTGCGCCCTGTACACTATTTCTGTCTTTGCCTCGTGCCTTACTACCTAGTCTATCATATCACTGTTGCGCCCTGTACACTATTTCTGTCTTTGCCTCGTGCCTTACTACCTAGTCTATCATATCACTGATGCGCCCTGAACATTATTTCTGTCTTTGCCTCGTGCCACACTTCCTAGTCTATCATATTGCTGTTGCGCTCTGAACATTATATCTGTCTTTGCCTCGTGCCTTATTACATAGTCTATTATATCACTGTTGCACTCGGAACATTATTTCTGTCTTTGCCTCGTGCCACTCTACCTAGTCTGTCATATCATTGTTGCGCCCTGTACATTATTTCTGTCTTTGCCTCGTGCCACACTTCCTAGTCTATCATATTACTGTTGCGCCCTGAACATTATTTCTGCCTTTGCTTCGTGCCACACTACCTAGTCTATCATATCACTGTTGCGCCCTGTACATTATTTCTGTCTTTGCCTCGTGCCACACTTCCGAGTCTATCATATTACAGTTGCACCCTGAACATAATTTCTGTCTTTGTCTCGTGCCACACTACCGAGTCTATCATATCACTGTTGCGCCCTGTACACTATTTCTGTCTTTGCCTCGTGCCACACTACCTAGTCTATCATATCACTATTGCGCCCTGAACATTATTTCCGTCGCTGCCTCGTGCCACACTACCTAGTCTATCATATCACTGTTGCGCCCTCAACATCATTTCTGTCTATGCCTCGTGCCACACTACCTAGTCTATCATATCACTGTTGCCTCATGTACATTATTTCTGTCTTTGCCTCGTGCCACGCTTCCGAGTCTATCATATTACTGTTGCGCTCTGAACATAATTTCTGTCTATGCCTCGTGCCACACTACCTAGTCTATCATATCACTGTTACGCCCTGTACACTATTTCTGTCTTTGCCTCGTGCCACACTACCTAGTCTATCATATCACTATTGCGCCCTGAACATTATTTCCGTCGCTGCCTCGTGCCACACTACCTAGTCTATCATATCACTGTTGCGCCCTCAACATCATTTCTGTCTATGCCTCGTGCCACACTACCTAGTCTATCATATCACTGTTGCCTCATGTACATTATTTCTGTCTTTGCCTCGTGCCACGCTTCCGAGTCTATCATATTACTGTTGCGCTCTGAACATAATTTCTGTCTATGCCTCGTGCCACACTACCTAGTCTATCATATCACTGTTACGCCCTGTACACTATTTCTGTCTTTGCCTCGTGCCACACTACCTAGTCTATCATATCACTATTGCGCCCTGAACATTATTTCCGTCGCTGCCTCGTGC
>SDVV010039414.1:0-10632 GCA_016164225.1 Gammarus roeselii | reverse complement strand
CACCGTCATAGTCGAACATGTTTCTCGTTGCAGCTTATGCTGTTCTGTGGTTATCCAACGGTGTAGTTTTTTGATGATCGTATAACAGTGTTGATGTTTACGAGTGTTATACCAGTGTTACGAACCCGTGCTAGAGTGTTACTTTATAGAGTGTCCCAGAACTGGTCTAGAGCCCCATCGCCCACTTCAAGTTTCACCAGTTTATTTTTGTGAAATGCTTTAGGGAGCATATCCAGGAATGTTTGAATGAGGTTATTGAAATCTTTGCTAACCACCGTTTCATTGACCAACAATGCCCTGAACAAATCGAGGAAATAAATGCCACGTTGTATATTAGGGTGTCAAACGAACCCGCTTGGTTCAAATATAAGTGATGTGTTGGTTTTTAGGTAGTGGAGCAAGCCAGGAGACAATGGTTTAGCAGCGGCAGGCAAAGGGGCCGTATATACATGAAAAGCTTCGATCTAAGTATACATCAATGAAAAGCTCCGATCTAAGTGATAAAGGATTGAATATGATGTATAAATCACTTCTAACACCCATTCCAGATACCATCGTTGCGGGGGATTTTGCAAATCGAAACGAAAATGAGACCTGTATTCAAGAAAGTGTACGTCATGGTATACATATGATGGGACCTCTAAACTTTGATGTAGCCGGTAGCAATAGTTATCTATTGGATAATGTCAGCGTAAATATACGTTTGGAACTGGCAAAACCAAGTATCGTTCATCTAACACATGACAATGAAGATTATATCTATTTAGTTGACTCGTGCATATTATGGTGTATAAAAGTTTTACCATACCGTACAGCTCTGTTTGATCCAAATAAAGCGCTCACAAAAAACAATGACCCAATTTTATACCTGTTTGATCGACCCATTGTCAAAGCAATCGTGTTTCTTACCGGTTAAAACTCCATCTCCATTGATTCCCCCTTCAACGGGGTTGTTCCAGATAAATTAGTCATGTTTCTCGTTGATCAAGCGGCACATAACGGAGCATATGATCGCAATCCAAATTATTTCCAACATAACGACATCACAAACGTTCATGTCGATGTCAACGGGAACTGCGTAGGCAACATTAGATCAACGTCAAGAAGAAAGTGCGCGCAAGCATACCATCAAACACCTTCGGCTCTTGGAAGGCGTAACAGTTCTCATCTCATCACACGACAAAATTTTCCTGTAGGTAGGACTATATTTGTTATAGATACAAGACCAACCGACTCTGAAGATGTCGTTAACCTAGAAAAAGAGCAAACACACGTATACCAGTGAATTGCGAAACTACACCCACTACGAATAAGATTTTGTTCCTGGTAAGTTATACACTCGGTGTCATCCAATTAATTCGGCAAGGAGGGTAACCATGGATAATAATCGAATTGAAAATATATCCATGAGCGATCAAATTATGAGACGTGCCTAAATAGGATGTTTTGCTGAAAACAGAATGCCCATGCATCCAATAAACGGATACATGATGGTAATAATAATATTTAAAAACGAGAATAAAACACTTCTCTTTTGATTAGTTTGGGTTTAATCTAATAATAAATGTAAGAATAATAGCTTCGCATTATAATACTCATGCCAAAATAATATTACTTGTACTTCAGAAACCGATCCAAAGCGATCAATCCTTGGTTTGTGGAGCTTACTGCTTCTGCTGTGCGTATTATCTATGTCAAAATATACCCGTCAGAAAGATAATAGAGCGCTTCTCTAACAGCAAACGACGTAAAATGATACCAATGCTAAAAAACATCATAAATGTGTCCGAAAATCAACATTCGTGCCGGAAGAACATGTGTGGGGCTTTAATCTTTAATACTGCATGTCAATTACTATGTATCTGTTTATGTCTTATCAATAAAATTATCGTCTATAATACGTAAAACACTCAAAAGATTTGCATTGAAAATGCAATAAAAATACCCCGCAATTGAAATTGCACCATAGTAAACATATTATAGCTGCATGCGTCCGTTTGCCCACCCGAATGAGTCACCCGTTAGCCAGCTGTGCGCCACCCGTAAGCCACCCGTAAGCCACCCGTATGCCACCCGTGTGCCACCCGAATGACTCTTATCGCGCCAAAAAGCTGTTCCGATAGCAAAAGTTATTAACTTTGACCCACATGTAATTATTAATGAAATGTACAAATTACATAGGGGCTAAGTCGGACACCCAAAGTAATTGACCGAGTTATTTTCCCACGTTGACCAAGTTATTTTCTGCGCATGAACATTATCTATAATTTGACAAGTATAAAATTACACTACTGTGAGAGCGAATTGGTAAATTCGTTTATAATGATGTGCGAGGTGATCGGTAGGAGCAGATCTGATATTGACACTTGCCCGATCAAACGAGAACACGAGCTTCCTCTTAAATAAAATCGACTTCTGAATTGCATCATTATTTATTCCCTATAGGATTGGCCTCGGATAGTCTAAAATCTTCGAACACCTTTTCTTCACATTAAAATTAATGCTCTGAAAAGTGACTTACCTTCCAAATCACTTTTTTGTTATTAGTGTTATTTATTTGACCTGTTTTGTTGAGGTGGTGGTAGCGTGGCCGGACACATGGCAGGACATTTGAGCGCAATATTTGAGGAACGGTTGAAAATCTGTTCGCTTATAAGCTTTTTGCTATGTTGCATCGCACGACAGCGGCGATGTTGTATCGCACAACAACGTCGATGCAGTATCGCACGACAGCGGCGATGTTGCATCGCACGACAGCGGCGATGTAGCATGGCTCAACAGCGGCGATGTAGCATCTCTGGACAGCGGCGATGTAGCATTGCACGACAGCGGCGATGTAGCATCGAACGACAGCGGCGATGTCGCATCGCACGACAGCGGCGATGTCGCATCGCACGACAGCGGCGATGTAGCATCGCACGACAGCGGCGATGTAGCATCGAACGACAGCGGCGATGTCGCATCGCACGACAGCGGCGATGTGGCATCGCTCAACAGCGGCAATGTAGCATCGCACGACAGCGGCGATGTAGCATCGCACGACAGGGTCGATGTAGCATCGGACGACAGCGGCGATGTAGCATCGCACGGCAGAGGCGATGTAGTTTCGTACAAAAGCGGCGATGCATCGTACAACAGCAGCGATGCGGCATCGCACAACAGCGGCGTTGTAGTATCGCACGACAGCGGCAATGTAGCATCGCACGACAGGGTCGATGTAGCATCGCACGACAGCGGCGATGTAGTATCGCACGACAGCGGCGATGTTGCATCGCACAACAGATGAAAATTGTACACGATCAAACTAATCTTTGGAGGATAGCAGAAGAAAGGTCTGTAACCTATTCCAATGACATTGAACTAGGTTATGGATCTTTGTATGGTGCGGTTCGGACTGTAGGAATATTATTCGCTTGCATCTATTGTTCCATGGTATACTTGAATGAGACTTGGAAATCAACGTAACAGTTATGTTCTATTCTTTAAACTTAATATTCTATTATAAAACCCATTGCAACAACATTTCATGATTAGTTAATATACACAACGCACATATTTCACGTTCATCAGTAATCAACACCATTAAAAAACAATTATAGCTCGAGATGACCTGATAAAGGGTCTAAGTACTGTTCATTTTGTTCACAATAATTTTATTTACACGAAAAAGTCATTACACGGTATAGTTGTGGCTTGACGTAAAATGTCATAGTTCTACGTACAGTTATGATACGGCGCCAACAAATAACACCATGCCCTCGTCCAAAGGTGCGCCTGGTGCAGTAACTAAACGTTCGGTCGCATTTATTGACTGAGGTAAAGCGTCCATTATAACTAGGAGCTGTACAGAAACCATGGCATAGGAGAAACCAGAACAAGCTGATCCCAGAATTGTTTCTAGTACCTGTGTTCTCATTTGGACATCAGTTTAGCTTCTGAGCAGATGGGGTTTAAAAGTGTTTACAAGTGTTACAAAACAATTACATGCCTGTCAGCCTCAACTATGCTGCCTTTTAATTGTAGGGAGATCAGGTCTGAACCAAAACAACCAGAGAGTATTAAGTATATATGTGGTATCTGTTGTAAAAAGTCATGAAAGGGAAAGGTTGTAATCGAAAATACCATTTAACATTGATCAGCACCCGAGAGAAAGCCACCGACCCACGACGTTGATTTGAGATTGTCCCAGTTTCAATTTATGTCAAACGAATGCTAGACACCGTTATGCATCAAACGAATGCTGGACACCGTTATGCATCAAACAAATGCTGGACACCGGTATGCATCAAACGAATGCTGGACACCGTTATGCAACCAGTAATTACCGATGCCCAAAACACGCCCTCATTAACAAAATATTCAACACACACGTGCATCCAAACTACAACAAATTGATTGCTAATTTCCTCTCTGGCAGACAAGCACACGCGGTCTATAATAAACAGCCATCCGGCACCCGTCACTTCCCCAATGATTTCCTGCAGGGCTCTGTAATTTCCTCCTTTTTTTACAGCGATTTCATGCACGACTTGCCCATTCTAACAGTACCTAGCACCTATATCAGTTCATACGCGGACCACCTCACAATAATCACACAACACCATAAACACGAGACCGCCGCTGCACTTCTCCAGCAGTACCTGAACTTCCTTGAAGTTTGGCTGCTGGGTAATATAATGATGGTGTCCGCTATCAAGTCTTCTTTAACATTATTAGCACCAGACAACAGTGTTCACACCCATGTCTTGCTTAACTACACATCCATACCTCACAGCCCCACTACCACAATCCTTGGAGTAACTTATAACACGGGGATGACATTCATGCCTCACACGAACAACATTGGCGCTAAAGCCATTCCAGGACTGAACGTGTTCCGGGTACATACCACTACCACCTAAGGTCACTCCAAGGAATCGATTACAACACTATTCAAACAATTCATTAGGCCCCTAATCTCCTACGAAAATACCGCCTGGTCCTCTGACCTTGCACCTACGCACATTAACTCCTTACATAGGATGCAGAACACGGCCCTGCGCATCGCAACGGGCTGTACACACACCACACCAATTTCCCATATGCATGAGGAAACTGAGGTCCTCCCTCCCAAACATCTTCTTGATGGGAGAGGAACCCAATTTTTTATTAAGATTGTAGATCAGACTCATTCCTGCCACCACTTACTGTACCCCTGTCAAACCCACAGACACACACACAACACATCAGAAACACACTTCGGCCATCAACACACGACCATTCCCCGTCCTGATGGAAACACACCTAGGCACAAACAGATACACACCAACTTCACATTCCTTGCATTGGGTGAACACAGAGTCAACACGGTCCTGCATTGTCAACCGCCCGAGGTGGACGATGAATTGTTGAGGTTGCCCAGGGGTGACCTGGTTCACCTGTCGCGACTGAGGTGTGGGCACCACACGGCTCTCCAGTCATACTAGCATAGACTTGGGAATGTCCCTTCCGATCATTGTTTGCGATGCCGGGGTTCGCCCGATACGGTCGAGCACGTCATGACGTCATGTCCAGCCGTAGCCCACGGCCGACTCGACCACAATATTACGCCGGTGCTCGATATGTGAGACGCCCGGGAGACGACATCAACTTATTCAGGGATGTAGGGAAAATATAAATGCCTCCACCAGCTGAAATATCCCTAAAATGCACATGTTGGTGGGCTTCCGGGCTTCGGGCTGTGCGCTGGCTGTGGCTCCTCCATTGCAGGGGAGTTGGGATTGAGCAACAACAACAACTAATGCCGAGCACTATTTAAACCGTCATTGTACCGATGCCGGACACAATTTTAACCGTTCTGGTGTCAATGTCAGACACCATTTGATATTTAAACATACTTTTATTTTGTGAAACTGCCGCATTCAAAAGCTAATAAACTGTTTCTCTAGCTATTTCTTAAATGTTTCGATGGTTTGGATATTTTCAGCTTCCTCTGGAAGATTGTTCCATTCTTCGACAACTCTGTACGTGAAGAAGTTACCCGTAACCTCAAAGGTAAAGCGCTTACCGACAATTTTACAATAATTATTTTTGGTCACTTCGTTCGCATCTAGAAAGACAAGGCTCGTTTGGTCGACATTTCCCTTATCCTTGAGAATATTCCCCACTTCGACCATGTCACCTCTAAATTGACGCTTCTCAAGTGAATAGAGGTTGATTTTGTGAAGTCTGTTTATCTACGATTTATTGCGCAGCGGAGAATTTGTTTGGTAGCTCTACGTTGAACCTTGTCTTATAGAACAACAACTTCCCCAACATATGGGGACTGAAATTGAACCGAGTACTCGGGTACGGTCTAATGAATGAATTGTATAAATGAAGAATACTTTATCTGCGCTTGTACGATATAATATGGAACATCATACCAAGCAGTTATTCGAGTTATTGGCAGCAACGTTCAATTGCTTGCTATTTTTTCATCATTCCTAATGATGGCCCCTAGATCTCTCTCTTCGGAGACGGGATTTAGTGTTTTCCGGACATGAAATATCGTGCCGGGGTTTGTGATGACCAATATGCACATCTTTACATTTATCGACAATTTTTCTCCTGTCACATACCTGACCAGTCAACTTTTTTATTTGTCTTATTAGTTTGCTGACACTGAAGTTCAGTTAGCACTCTTCATTCTGTGTCGTTTGCAGAGCTGGTGATGTTTGGGAGCTTGTTTTTATCAAGGTCGCTCACGGATAGAATTTGAAGGATTGCGCCTGAAAAACATAGAAACACGCTCCTTGTTACGTCAACCCTAGTGGATAAGGCTTCGTTGAGTACGACTCGCATTTGTCTTTACACCAGAAAGCATCCTATCCATTTTTTTAGCTCCACTCAAATACTGATACCGTGCAATTTACGAAAGCTTAGAAAACGATGCGGCAGAGGCAACCGATGCTGCAATCTGAGTAACATCGGCTATCGTACAACCCTGTCCTTCTTTATGAAAAACAAATCCTCATCCAGAGTAGGTAAATATAACTTTGCCGACTGATTGGTGTAGTCAATTAGCCTACTTGAACAAAGTTTGACAGTTCTGCATAAACTCCTTCGACTCTGTCTTTCAACCTTCATCCTCCTTACCCTCACTTGGCTATCCTCTCTGCCACTCAGCGGCAGCATTGATCAGCCCGCGAGAGAGCCGTGGACCAGATACTAATGCATGTAGACATCAATGTATGTGCCACTTCATTATTCATTCTACTATAATCTATTGTCGTTTTCCTGATAAGTTCTGCACTGCGAATATTCCCTTTTGGCGGTGGTTTAACTCCGCTTAAGCAAAATTATTTGGTTAAGTACTTGCAGCTGTTCAAGCAAATTGTGATCTATGAAAATAAATTCATTATCGATGCAAATTACTCCGCCAATATGCAAGTTCATGAAGCTTTTTTTTTGGAAAATATTACTTAAATTCACATCAAATTCCCCTAATTGAACCTTTATCTCCTCCGCATCGGTAATTACCATCTCCGCATTTCTTTAATCGCTGTCGTGTCTGCAATCAACGCTGCTCCATCTGTAACAATCGCCGCCGTGCCTGTTATTATCGGCGCCACTTCTGTAATTAGCGCCGCAGGGCATAAATAATCACCGCTCTATCTTTAATCGACGGCGCTGGATCCGAGATCAAGCCGCCGCATCTGCAATTATTGGCGCTGTTTCTGTAGTTATAGTCACCGTATCTGTAATTATTGCCACTGCTATTCTAGTATTCGAAATCACACATGAAACTGCAGCTGTCCTATTCGTAGTCACCGCCTAATCTATGATTATTGCCGCCGCTTCTGTAGTTATCGTTGCCGCGGCTTTTATTATCGCCGCCGCAACTGTAATTGTCATCGCAACGTGTAAAATAACCACTGCCTTATCCGTATCCACCGTCGTAGGATCTATAAGTATTGTGGCTGCATATTTATTCATCACTGACTCATAAGTTATTTTCGCTGTCGTGTCTGTCAACCGCCCACGTTTCAGTATGTTCTGCATAATTCATAGTTAGGGTGAAATTAAAAGAAATATTCACGTAACAAATGGAATGTCGGAGTCATTCATAACTTTTAAAATTAAAAATATAGTAATGAGCCGCACACGCCAATACAATTCAAATATATATCCATCTAGTAAATCGACTTTCTTGTTATGCAATTGTTTGAAATGAAATTCAGTACATCAAAAATAAAACTGCGATTCTACTCACAACGCACAGGAGGTTACAACAAAAATGTTGATTGCACAAAATGAATCCATGTGTTTTATATTAACGAGTAGATGCCACCACAATCGTTAGTATCACATGAACTACTTTGTCACCACAATCGTTAGTATTACAGGAACTACATTGCCACCACAATCGTTAGTATTACAGGAACTACATTGCCACCACAATCGTTAGTATTACAGGAACTACATTGCCACCAAAATCGTTAGCATTACCGGAACTACATTGCCACCACAATCGTTAGTATTAACGGAACTACATTGCCACCAAAATCGTTAGTATTAACGGAACTACATTGCCACCAAAATCGTTAGTATTAACGGAACTACATTGCCACCACAATCGTTAGTATTACCGGAACTACATTGCCACCACAATCGTTAGTATTAACGAAACTACATTGCCACCAAAATCGTTAGTATTAACGGAACTACATTGCCACCACAATCGTTAGTATTACCGGAACTACATTGCCACCACAATCGTTAATATTGCCGGAACTATATTGCCGTCACAATCGTTAGTAATAACGGAACTACATTGCCACCAAAATCGTTAGTATTACCGGAACTTCATAACATTCATGCGAGTTAGTACGATTACAAAAGGTCCCATATTTGGCACCAAATCAATAACGTTGGATAAAACAGCAATCATAAACATCTCGGGTAAAATTAAATGGAAGCAATTAAGATAAAACTATTTGTCTGATCAGAGGAATCCTTCAAATCTCAGTCTGCATTCACTGATACTACTTTGCAAGACCGCGTCTGAAATGGAGCACATAACTTCCCGGCAGCACATATCATCAGTGAAAGTCAGAGTATCCTGACATTTCAAGGGCGTTTTTGAATTCCAACACAACTTTATCATCTGATGCTCCTGGAGAACTCTTCAGTCTAGTTAGTCATGCTCATACTCTGTCTCTCAGACTCTAACTTTCAGACGATAAGATAGCATTCTCGTATATTTTAAAAGTAATTAAATTTATTTTTAATGTTCTCTTAGTCAATCACAAGCAAATATCACTACATGAATAGATTTTCTTTTTAATGTTACCTAAATGATTGTGCGCATAATAGCTCTTGCACTCTTTACCAGATTTGACACACAAATTAGGCAACATAGACATTATTTAATATCCTGCTATCATATTATCAAATTCATAAGTTGCATCCTAGAACCTTTTGATTGTGAAACGCAATGGTCATGTAAATACTGCGGACTGAACTTTCCTCCTCAATAATGGACTGGTAAATATAAGGTAATTAGATGAAAAGTTCAACTGTTAAAACCACATTTTAGCTCTCAGGGCATCCACTGTTAATTAACACTCCTCTTGCTATGCACACGCTGCTTCTCGAAGTTTCAAATAACTGAATAAACACCTGGAACTGCCTCAACTCCTGCAAAAAAACTAACTTGACTATTCTCAATACATCAAATGACCTTGACCCTTGGTTAAAATGTGCCGTATTATTACATTACAGGTATCGCTTACTGAGACACTGATGTAGCGGTATCGATAAAGCTCTTTCCACGTATGGATGTAACGGTATCGCCAAAGTTCTTTTTGTGTATCAGTGCCAATCATTTTTACGAGGAGAGGCGAAATATCAGACCAGCAGCTCATCGTCAACGTTCAGAGTCGTAGCCTATCGTCAACGTTCAGAGTAGCAGTCTATCGTCAACGTCCAGAGTAGTAGCCTATAGTCAACGTTCAGAGTAGCAGCCTATCGCCAACGTTCAGAGTAGTAGCCTATCGTCAACGTTCAGAGTAGTAGCCTATCGTCAACGATCTGAGTAGCTGCATATCGTCAACGTTCAGAGTAGCAGCCTATCGTCAACGTTCAGAGTAGTAGCCTATCGTCAACGTTCAGAGTAGAAGCCTATTGTCAATGATCTGAGTAGCTGCCCATGGTCAACGTTCAGAGCAGCAGCCTATCGTCAACGTTCAGAGTAGTAGCCTATCGTCAACATTCAGAGTAGTAGCCTATCGTCAACATTCAGAGTAGCAGCCTATCGTCAACGTTCAGAGTAGTAGCCTATCGTCAACGTTCAGAGTAGTAGCCTATCGTCAACGATCTGAGTAGCTGCCTATCGTCAACGTTCAGAGTAGCAGCCTATCGTCAACGTTCAGAGTAGTAGCCTATCGTCAACGTTCAGAGTAGTAGCCTATCGTCAACATTCAGAGTAGCAGCCTATCGTCAACGTTCAGAGTAGTAGCCTATCGTCAACGTTCAGAGTAGTAGCCTATCGTCAACGATCTGAGTAGCTGCATATCGTCAACGTTCAGAGTAGCAGCCTATCGTCAACGTTCAGAGTAGTAGCCTATCGTCAACGTTCAGAGTAGTTGCCTATCGTCAAAGATCTGAGTA
>SDVV010039412.1:0-10633 GCA_016164225.1 Gammarus roeselii | reverse complement strand
TCACGCTACTGCACTCACGCTACTGCACTCACGCTACTGCACTCACGCTACTGCACTCACGCTACTGCACTCACGCTACTGCACTCACGCTACTGCACTCACGCTACTGCACTCACGCTACTGCACCCACGCTACTGCACTCACGCTACTGCACTCACGCTACTGCACTCACGCTACTGTATTACTCCCTCATCCAGAAGGAACTGAGGTTAGACAGGACCATGGAATGATCACAGATTACCAATAAATACATTTGAAATAACTGTACACATTCTGCAGCTAGATGTTTCGCTAGATAATTATTTCCGTTGAGCGAATTTGTACAAAAAAATGAATACAAATTCTAGTGATGAAAATGTGCGTACCACATCAATGGAACAAATTTGCTTATATAAATATTTGAACAGTCAAGAGCAGAGTACAGATTAGTTTAGATGATGATTTGTTATTTAAACTCACAATATCAAGGTTATCAAAATTCTGGTGTACGTCGACACAGCTTGTACCATTTTAAACTGAACTCTATGGATGGGATACATATTTCATATAGACTCTTTCATGGAGAATTTGAATTATATAAAGCTTAAAAAAACGAGCACTTAATCGAACAAAATACCCAAAGTCGATTTGGAATTATGTGGCGGTTCAAATGTTATTTCATCTATTGCCTAATCTGATCATAAAGAAATGTACGTTTGCTAAGCATTGATAAACAATTCAGAGTTTTCTACGATTTTTTGAATAAGTATTGTGCCCCGAAAAAATCTATGCATGTGCACGACAAAATATTTCAAAGTGCGTCAGGTTATCAACCCTGCGATACATCAAAATCAAAAGCTAAGGTTTGCATTCTCTTCATATCCAACACGCGGTGCACTAACCAGAGTGATAGGTCAACCCTGTCGCAATGCTGTATAGCTCACCTAACTAGATTGAAGCAGCGTCATCATTTCCACTAAGGCATTTATGATCTTCAGTGATCGGCCTGCTTCAGTTCGTGGTTTAAGAGCTAAAAAGAATATGAATGATCTATTCTAATGTTAAAACGAGTCCCTGACGGTAGGTCCCTTGAATTTCAAACTCCAGCAACTTAGCGATGCCTACTTGGCAAAGTAGAGTAAAAATCCGGATGTCAAAGCGAACTTTGCGACTAACTCCAAGGGTTGATTGGTATACCGCACTGAGAGGCAATGGGAGTAACGGCGCCTTGCATTGCGTTCAGTGGAGTGTGTAGATAAACCTTGCTAAAGGAACAAACGTGATATTGTTTGTAGGGAAACGTGATACGCTATCTACTGGGTCACCTTAGAGAGAGATAGAAGAGAGAGGGAGAGAAGAGGGTAGCGAAAGAGAAGCGAGAGAGAAGAGCGAGAGAAGACGAGAGGAGAGAGACAGAAGAGAGAAAGAGGAGAGAAAGAAGAAAGAGAGAAAGAAGAGAGAAAGGAGAGAGAGAAGAGAGAGCGAGAAGAAAGCGAAGAGAGAGAGAGAGAGAAGAGAGTCGAGGAATAGAAGAAAAATACAAGGAGTTACAAGGAACTTGAGATCCAAAGAAGAATCTCTGCCCATCCTTAAATTTTCATCGATGTGAACCTCTCGGAGTTCGCCGTGTGCAAGTCTTTCCAGTCATCCAGGCCCCTATCGGCTAGTGTGCTGCAGAGCATCCATTCGGTTCCGGAACCATCATGGGATTTCTATATTTGAGCAAGTCGAATACAGAAATAACCACGCCATAAGCCATGACGGCATACTTTTCCGTTATGCAACGTTCTACTTGCCTGGATTATGATTTGCTCCCAGGTATAGTTACCCGTGAATTTGTATTCCGTCGAAAAAAAATCGATTGCCCGCAGTGTGCGTCAGAAAACGTTGGCTCGATAACGCGTACTCCAAGAACTTGAGTACTTGAACGTGCAGGGAGGACCTTTAGAACAAGAAACGTGCTAGAAAATTAAACATTTACTCAAACCACCCTAATACAAGGTGATATACTGATACCTTGAACAATTCCACTATTCTCAGTAGCATCTCGGCTGTAATATTGTTGCGTACTTTGTAATCTCGGTCCTTCAATCAACACTGTCCATTGCTTAAATAATCCACTTGATCTTTAATACGACCTATGACGATTCTCTGATTTGTGGAGGATAGCAAGTAGTATTTTACTCACATGTTATACAATTTCCGATCACTCCGTTCCATGGCTAAATATATAGATGGCTTGTAGTGCGAGCTTACTGCATCAATACTGAGTAAGGAAGGCAACCCATGTATCTTGAGAACAATTACTTACAGAGCGTGTGCACACGCTTCAACAAATACTTCTGGACATGTTCCATTGTATCGACTTGACTACATTGTGGACTCTACTTACCTACATAGTGGACTGGACTTACCTACATTGTGGACTAGACTTACCTACATTGTGGACTGGACTTACCTGCATTGTGGTCTGGACTTACCTACATTGTGGACTCGACTTACCTACATTGTGGACTCGACTTACCTACATTGTGGACTCGACTTACTTTCATTGTGGACTTGACTTACCTTCATTGTGGACTCGACTTACCTTCATTGTGGACTCGACTTACCTTCATTGTGGACTCGACTTACCTACATTGTGGACTTGACTCACCTACAATGTGGACTTGACTCACCTACATTGTGGACTTGACTCACCTACATTGTGGACTTGACTCACCTACATTGTGGACTTGACTCACCTACATTGTGGACTTGACTTACCTACATTGTGGACTCGACTTACCTACATTGTGGACTCGACTTACCTACATTGTGGACTCGACTTACCTACATTGTGGACTTGTAGTGAGCAATCTTGCATCCGCCTCGAAACTCTTTTCAAGATCACATAGTTTTGAAAGATTGATTTGTTCATACTTGAATGTTTGTAAACTGTTTTGAAACTTTCAAACTTCGTCTGCTTCATTTTAGACATTAGGTTCAATATTAGGAATAAAATTATCTGGCTTAGAAAGCCTTCGTTTTTGGAATCCGGATGAAGGAGTGTTTGTGTCAAGTCCTTTACCTTTCTTCCAAACCCAATAGGAAGTGATTTGTGTACGGTGTGCTAAAAGTATCTTAATTTAGTTCGAGCGAGTAAATATGTCAACTGGTAGATGAGAAAAAAACAATGCGTGAATTGCTGAGTGAAAATTACAAACGAGTGTTTTATTTACCAATGGTTGAACAGCTAAACCCTGAGACCACCTCGGAATTTTCATTGACTGATCATACATTGACATCTCTGAAATTACAAAAGCTGTCGATGACAGAGGTAGCAATAGCGCTTCCGACCCAGACCACATCCTAACTATTCTATTGAAACAGTGTAAGCAGGCACTGTCAAGACCACTACAAATAATGTGGCAGATGTCTTTTGGACACCTCTGACATGCCACAAACCATGAAACATGATGTACCCTTCTCTTCTAGCAAGAGGAGGCTTCCTCACAAGCTTATCAAATTCCAAATTAATTTCTTTGATATCACGTGTAGTCACAATATTTGAAAGAGTAATGAGAGGACGAATAGTGAATCTTTTGAAAAAATAGATGGTTTAACAGTAAACAGCACGATTTCAGAAGATAGAAAAGCACGTAGGCATTACTACTGGAGCACTGTGATTAAATTTAATACTCAAGCATTGTGTGATGGATCAAACGTGGATGTGATTTATCTTGATTTTGCCGTAGCCTTGACTAAGTATATCGGAGTATATCATTATCAAAACAATATTATGCATGTATCCAAAGAAATTTATACGAATTTATCAAAACTTTACTCAAAGGTAGAACTCAAAGTGTGGCACCAGTGGGAGTCCTTAGTGGGGTCCGACAAGGCACTGTGCTATGGCCCTTTGCTTTTCTTAGTAATGGCTAGTGATCTTCAACTGTCTACTGCTCTGCAGATGATACCAGAGTACTAGGCAAAGTGAAGGATGTAAGACATGTAGAAATTGTTCAAGCAGTTTCGAAAATAATCTTCAAGTAGGCTGGCAAAAACAACATGCAATTCAATGAATCTAAATTTGAATTACTAAGATATGACACGATTCTGAGCTAATGAAAGGACCTTTACATCATTTCAGCAACAATGCGGCTATTGAGGAAAGTAGAAAATTGCGTGACTGTGATGTACAAAGGCAGAATGGGGTTTTATTCAATCAACGAATTGCAAAAGTTGAGGCTAGTGGCAGAAGACTGTTCCTGGGTCATGAAAATCTTCCGGTCAAGAGATAAAGGACAATGTTGACTCCTTGGAAAAAACGGATCCAACAAATTCAGCCCGTCCTATGTCTATTACTACTACTGCTACTACTACTACTAATTTACCGGGTGAGAGGTGTTACGGCGACTCGCATCCACCCCTAAACCCTCGCCAGGGCCACCGGTACTGGGTGTGAGCCCGTAACGGTACTCGCAATCACCCATCCCGCTAGCCAGGAGGCCATCTGCTGTCCCTAAAGTGTGATAAGCAGATGGGAAACTACGGTATCTTAAGAATCGACAACGCCTAAGAGAAGAGCTTGCTCAACTCGATGCGGCGGTGAAGACTTGAAGGGATACCATATATTTTTAACTTTCTATTTTTTGTTATTTTCATGTGGTACGGTGACAGCATTCGCCACCACACCCAATGGTATACGAAAATCGAAACCGCACCAAGAGGAGAGCTCTAGCCCAACTAAGTATACTGCCTAGATTCGACTGGTATCATCCATCGTTGAGGCAACAAATATCTTCATACGGAGGAACCTTGCCGACACGATGGCATTTTTCT
Source organism: Gammarus roeselii (assembly GCA_016164225.1). Taxonomy (NCBI): domain Eukaryota; kingdom Metazoa; phylum Arthropoda; class Malacostraca; order Amphipoda; family Gammaridae; genus Gammarus; species Gammarus roeselii. The sequence continues at coordinate 5,830 of SDVV010039412.1, read as the reverse complement.
GTTTACTTTTCTACCCTCCCTGTGACAGAAGAGAGAAAGGAGAAAGACGGGGAGAGAAAGACAACAATTGCAAACTAGTGCGGGTGGAGTCAGCCGGCGACTCACCACCACACCCCATGATATTCGAAAGCCGAACCCGCACCAGGAGGAGAGCTTTGCTCAACTCTACGGTAAGACGTAGATTCGACAAATATCATCTATTATTGAGGCAATGAGTATTTTCATATGGAGAGACCTTGCCGACACGCTGGTATTTTTCCTTTCACTTCTCTACCCTCCCTGCGGGAAAAAAATATATACTAGAAAAGTTGGGAAGATAGGTAAAAATTACGAACCAATAAGGGTGGAGTCTGCCGGCGACTCAGCGGCTCTTGCCGAGGAACTGCAACGGCAGCTCACCCCCACATTGCATGATATACAAAAATCAAGCTGCACTAGGAGGAGAGCGTTGCTCAACTCTAAGGTACGATGTAGATTGACAAACAAGTTCGGGTGAAGTTTGCCGGCAACTCAGCGGCGCCTGCCGATGAAATGCGAAATCGAACCCGCATAAGGATGAGAGCTTGCTCAACTCTACGGTACGACGTAGATTCGACAGATATCATTCATTGTTGAGGCAATGAGTATCTTCCACGGAAGGACCTTGCCAACATGATGGCAATCTTCGTCCTACTTTTCTACCTTCCCTGTCGGGAGAGAAAAGAAAGTGGAGCAATGGGGATAACATCTATCGGCTGAATCAGTTAGTGGGCTCCCATGGAGGGACACTATTGACACGATGCCACTCTCTTTTTCTTCTCTTATTCCTTCCGTGCCAGGAGGGAAAAAGAAAAAAAAAAGACTGACATAACATACTAGCAATACAGTTTTCCTTGTAATACCAGAACAGCAGCGTCGGTTATATCTCATGGAGATGTCCCTCTGGCATCTCATTTGAACTATATAAAGCCCCTCAGGCATGACAGCTGAAATATACATAAATCTTAGAGATGTCCTTCTGGCATCTCATCTTGAAATACGAAATACTAATGCATTTAATGCACCTGCCCCTCCGTCATCTACCTCTAAATTCATCCATGTGTACATTGTGAATTACCGACCCATCTTTTCTCTCTCCTGTACCCAGATCCGGAAGAGACCTGTTGTAACAGGCGCAGGGCAACGCTTGCCTACTAACCACTTCTCCATAGATGTTCGAGCTAATTTCAAAATTTGATTACCGTTTTTCATGCTCTTTTGGACTTAATTCTGCGATTACTGTTCAAATGTAAAAAACTGTTCATTCCATTGACTAGACACGATTTTCGAGCTAATTTCAAAGTCTAAAACATTGATTCCTTTATTTTTTAGTAATCATGCGGTAACTTTTCATAATGCAAAATATTTTTGTTTGCATTGACCAAAACTCCATTCGACCGAAGTTTCAAAAATTAATTATTCCTTCATCCTTGGACTAAATCTTGCAATAACAACCGTTCTTCAAAATTTAAAATACCCGTGTCTCTTTTGACTAAAATTAGGAGTTGCCACGAACAATTCTTTTCTAATAGAGGTCATTCCGACGTCTCACCTTGAAGTGCGACCTCCTTCAAGCGACCTGCCATAGTAATAGTTTATCAAAATGTAAGCACTTGTGCTGCTTTCGCTTGGCAGCACCGGTTACCTAGCGAAACAATATTTGTTAGATGCCCCTCTGGCATCTCACCTGATGTATTAAATATTCTTGGAGATGTCCTTCTGGCATCTCACCTGAACATATTTGAATTTATGTATAGCACTCAGTGGAAATTAATACTTGGAGATGCCCCTCTGACATCTCACCTTGACATTTATTGCCTTGTACAATGTTATAAATACTGATCTCCTGCCTTTTTTTCACTAATTTCTGCGATAACCATTCAACAAATTCAAAAATGTCTCATTTTACTAAACTCAGGAGTTGCCACAAGTAACTCTTTTCGGAGATGTCCTTCTGACATCTCACATACAATTTGAAATGCTCCTGCAGGACCAATTGCAAGTGTTCAGAGACTTACTCTACTGAACACTAGGGAGAACCACTCTCATGAAACTGGTCGTGGAGCTCTCCTACATTTGCACTTATCAAAATGTCACGACATATTTGAAAATTCCGACCTAGACTCTAGATCAGCCAAGGTCGGGTCTATCCTTAGGAGAGGTCACTCCGACGTCTCGCCTTGAAGTGCGACAGCCTTCAAGAACCACTTGCGTACAGAAGACATAATCTTCTGAGCACATGGGAGAAGACCACTAACAGGGCAACTGGATGTGGTGCTCCTCCCAAATGTGCACCTATTTAATATCCATATTCTCCATCGAAGTAAACTCAATACCTAGTTGGAGTCCCGTCTGACCCAACCTCTGAGGCAAGCCGACAGGCATGCGCTCAAGGAAAAGTGTGAGTCCGTCTCTGCTCGAACGTCTGAGATGCGACCGTCTGAAACCTAAATTCTTCGCTTCCCATCTGGTTCGCCCCGTTCCTGAATTATAGTCCAGACACTCGACCCTTTCTTCTCCGGGGCTGAAATGCCTCGGGTAGTAGTGGGGTAGTAACTAGTATGATGGTGATGGTAGGTATGGTTTCTCTCCTTTCTATCCTTACAACTTTCTTTTTCTGTATGTGTGCGTGAAATTATAAAGCCCTGTGGACTACCACACTCTTCTTTCACTACTCTCAAGAAAACACTCGACATGAGCACTCGTGCTCGTTTGTTTTCCTTACTCTAATCTAATCTAATCTAATCTGATCTAATCTACTACTATTGCTCCACTATCCATCACACTTGAACGAAAAGATCTGGAACGATCTGATGCAGTTCAAAAAAGCTTCACTTTATAAACGAAATGGATTATTATGGCAGGTTGGATGTCTTGAGGTTGTACTAAATTCAAAGACGTTCTAAAAGAATCACGGTCATAAACGTTTGAAATATCTGGTTAGCTACCCTGTCAATTTCAACTAAAAAATTATAACGAAAGTGACAGTGAGAAGTCAGAAAAAGATTTGCTAAGTGTGTTACTTCAAAGAGCGTCAACGAGCATGTGACGAAACGCTTCAAACCGTAGCATTGAATAGTTTCACATGCTGGACACCTCGGTTATGCGATCAAATGCCACTGAAAATGTTCGAGACCAAACGTGGGCCACAATCGTCAGCCCCAGCAAAAATCTGGAGGCCCAAAAATCGATTGGACCAGGATCTGACTGACGAACGTTTCAGGAAAACGCAAACGATCATGCCACATCACGAGTGAAGAATGTCCATAACAGTTGTAGGTCAAGTTGCAGCTGCGCTGTGACCGGCTATAAAAAGCGAAGTATAGTAGCGAGAGAAAATTTGTTTATGTTTAAAGATTAAGTGAAGCCTTCAATGATCAATTGTCGCTCGATATTTGAACTCATTGGAAATTTAATTGATATTATATATTAAGAACAATTGTCCAAATATAAAACCGTGAGAAATTTTCATGTAAAGGTAAATTCTACGTGAGGAAAGTTTAGTTGTTTTTTTCGCTTATTGACTAACTATAAACGAATTTTTCTTTCGCTGCTGTACCTCAAAGTATCTAAGAAAGTATAATTTAAGTATTCGCTTATTTAAACGTTGAATTAAATGTCTGTTGAAATTCACGTACCTTGAAATTTTCCGAAATTTTAAATATCAAATAACTTTATGCCTGCCGCAAAGGCATGAACATCGAATTATTTCATGCCTTTTCACCGTGAATGGTCATTTTGTACGCATTCTTAAGGGAATTAATGCTTCAGATGCACACAGCGAGTTATTTTGGCCCCAGAGGGCTATTGTTACAGCACAATAACCTTAATGAATAATTATCAGATTTCCCTCTGACATCATGTTCCATAATCTACACAAAACTGTCACTAATATCTAGAAACGATGCAAGTGCGAACCACAACTGCAAACATTTTTCTCCCCGAAAACGGCAACGAAAAGCATTTTCCATATCTAAACCGGCATGCATTGTAATATGAGTTTCATCACGAACAGCTCCCAGTTTGTTTATGCTCAGAAGTTCTGATATTTGTTTGTAAAACATCGACCTTTCCGAAAGAACACGCTTTATGAATTAATCAAACGCAAGTTATGCTAATAAATTGGCGTATGCTGCATTCCGCGCTCGCAGCACCAGCCTCGGCACATGGCTCGACGAGAAATGAAAGCATCCAAGAATTTCCTAACAGAAGACTTTATTTCTGATTACTGAGAAGCTACTGGTGAATAAATGTGTATTGTTTGACTGCGGTATGAAATAAAAATAGTCGGGACTATTATTCTTGAAAACCTTTGGTCAGTGGAAAAGATGATTGCTTCAATTGTTGCGGAGGCGGTGGTGCATGGTAGCAGGCCCTGGTGCATGGTAGCAGGCCCTGGAAAAATGTAAACGCATATTCCTTGTTCGGTTAAATAAACTGCATTAAAAGGCATTTTGCGAATAAAAGCTCACTAAAAGAATTGATGTTCCATTGTCGAATAAAAGTTTTCGTGGCGGTTAAGAGTATTTTTAGACGGGAAGCGGCTTCTTTTGACCGACGATTGAAATCTTCTAATCGGGTGGCTGCATTCTGGCCGGTTGCTACATTCTAGGCAGATGGATTCTCTCATGTGGATTGAGCTTCAATTGCACTTGATGGCTCGGTTCATAATTTCTAGCACATTTGCAGCTGATTTTGCAGTTAGTGTTCACTTTATCAGTTTGGGGCTCACTTTGCAGGTACAAGAGTTCATCTTTTCATTTTGCGCATGTCCTTTCTACAAGTGAACACAGAGAAATGTTTGGCGATAGCAGAGACTATTTTTGAGTCAATATACAATCTTTTTTGCGACGACAGTATCCTACTTGCGAGATAATGTAATCATTTTAAAAACTTCACTTTCCAGGTCTTGAAAGGCCACTGTCGTTGCGTGCGTCCTAGAGTCCTATTGTACGTCTGTCAGTGGCATCTCCGAGTAACATTCAACCAGGCGTCGCCAACAATGCAAGGATTTAGACTGATGTAGTTTGGGTCGAACGAAGAGGAGCGGCGTGGTAGAGCTCAAAGTTTTCTCTTACTGGAATACATTCTAACATGTTTCCAAACTTCAGTTGGCATCTTCTTTTTTGAACTCACCGGTATGGTCAAATACCGAAAGGCGGCTTAGGCCAAACGCTTGGGATTATTCTCGCGTGGTTTGATTTCCGGATGCCGTTGCTTGTCTTGCGGCTTGCCTTGCAAACGTTGAACTTAGTTTCCAGTACGGACTAAGCAAATTTATCTATAGGTCTTATGACTAGTCCTTAGGATCGTTTACGTTTCGCATGCTTGGCTTGTAGACCTGAATCTACCTTGCAGAACATCGTGATGTTGTTGATAGTTTCCCGAATGCAGTGCTAACAAAGAGCTAGGTCCCCTTGCTTCTGTTTTAGCGGTGTCCGATATTGCAAGCAAAAATTATTCTTTCTTCATGTAAACTTGTGAGTTTACTAGAAATGCAGGACTTCATGTTAAATTCATGTATTTTCTTCGTGGTATTTCCAAATAACACGTACCGTGTAATTCTCTATTACCAACAAGAATCTTTAACTGTAGTTGTGTAAACAACATCTATGAACAACTATTCACTTCGAGATGGATTTCGCCTCTGAGTTTTAAAAGAAACGGCATAATCATCTTAGCAATTTCATGGCTTTCGAATTACTTTAAATCTTTCATAAAAATTAGATTCATTTGCTGAAGTTTTGGAGATATTGGATAAACAAAGACACACACACACACACACACATAATATATATATATATATATATAT
>SDVV010039411.1:0-10633 GCA_016164225.1 Gammarus roeselii | reverse complement strand
TGTTGTTGAGTGACTTAGTGCGCGTGTTGTTGAGTGACTTAGCTTAGTGTGTATGTTGTTGAGTGACTTAGTGCGCATGTTGTTGAGGGACTTGGTGCGCGTGTTGTTGAGTGACTTAGTGCGCGTGTTGTTGAGTGACTTAGTTTAGTGTGTATGTTGTTGAGTGACTTAGTGCGCGTGTTGTTGAGTGACTTAGTGCGCGTGTTGTTGAGTGACTTAGCTTAGTGTGTATGTTGTTGAGTGACTTAGTGCGCGTGTTGTTGAGTGACTTGGTGCGCGTGTTGTTGAGTGACTTAGTGCGCGTGTTGTTGAGTGACTCAGCTTAGTGTGTATGTTGTTGAGTGACTTAGTGCGCGTGTTGTTGAGTGATTTAGCTTAGTGTGTATGTTGTTGAGTGACTTAGTGCGCGTGTTATTGAGTGACTTAGCTTAGTGTGTATGTTGTTGAGTGACTTAGTGCGCGTGTTGTTGAGTGACTTAGCTTAGTGTGTATGTTGTTGAGTGACTTAGTGCGCGCGTTGTTGAGTGACTTAGCTTAATGTGTATGTTGTTGAGTGACTTAGTGCGCATGTTGTTGAGTGCCTTAGTGCGCGTGTTGTTGAGTGACTTAGTGCGCGTGTTGTTGAGTGACTTAGCTTAGTGTGTATGTTGTTGAGTGACTTAGTGCGCGTGTTGTTGAGTGACTTAATGTGCGTGTTGTTGAGTAACTTAGTGCGCGTGTTGTTGAGTGACTTAGTGCGCGTGTTGTTGACTGACTTAGCTTAGTGTGTATGTTGTTGAGTGACTTAGTGCGCATGTTGTTGAGTGACTTAGCTTAGTGTGTATGTTGTTCAGTGACTTAGTGCGCGTGTTGTTGAGTGACTTAGTGCTCGTGTTGTTGAGTGACTTAGTGCGCGTGTTGTTGAGTGACTTGGTACGCGTGTTGTTGAGTTACTTAGTACGCGTGTTGTTAAGTGACTTGGTGCGCGTGTTGTTGAGCGACTTAGTGCGCGTGTTGTTGAGTTACTTCGTACGCGTGTTGTTGAGTGACTTGGTGCGCGTGTTGTTGAGCGACTTAGTGCGCGTGTTGTTGAATAACTTAGTGCGCGTGTTGTTGAGGGACTTGGTGCGCGTATTGTTGAGTTACTTAGTACGCGTGTTGTTGAGTGACTTGGTGCGCGTGTTGTTGAACGACTAAGTGCGAGTGTTGTTGAATGACTTAGTGCGCGTGTTGTTGAGTGACTAGTACGCGTGCTGTTGAGTGACTAGTGCGCGGGTTGTTGACTGACTTAGTGCGCGTATTGTTGAGTGACTTAGTGCGCGTGTTTTTAAATAACTTAGTGCGCGTGTTGTTGCGTGACTTAGTCCGCGTGTTGTTGAGTGACTTAGTGCGCGTGTTGTTGCCGTAACGGCATACATCATGTCAACAGGATAGGAAGCGCAGACCCCTGCTGGACTCATTTTTGGTTAGGTTGTCCACTAATGGGTCCTGGGAGTCATAAGATGGGTCCTGGGAGTCATAAGATGGGTCCTGGGAGTCATATGATGGGTCCTGGGAGCCATAAGATGGGTTCTGGGAGCCATGTGATGGGTCCTGGGAGCCATAAGATGGGTCATGAGAGCCACAAGATGGGTTTTGGGAGCCATAAGAAACAATCAGGGAAACAGAGTGTCGAAACAGAAACAACGGTTAAGCAAGCCACACTCTGGGAGTGATAGTAAGAAGATATATATTAAAGGCCTCACAGAGCCACACTCTGGGAGTGGTAGTAAGGAGATATTAAAGGCCTAAGAGAGCCATACTTTGGGAGTGGTAGTAAGGAGATATTAAAAGCCTAAGAGAGTCACACTCTGGGAGTGGAAGTTAGTAGATATTAAAGGCCTAAGAGAGACACTCTGGGAGTGGTAGTAAGGAGAAATTAAAGGCCTAAGAGAGCCACACTCTGGGAGTGGTGGTAAGGAGATATTAAAGGCCTAGAAGAGCCACACTTTGTGAGTGTTAAATAAGGAGATATTAAAGGCCTAGGGGAGCCACACTCTGAGAGTGGTAGTGAGGAGACATTAAAGGCCTAGGAGAGCCACACTCTGGGAGGGTAGTAAGAAGATATTAAAGGCCTAAGAGAGTCACACTCTGGGAGTGGTAGTAAGGAGATATTAAAGGCCTAGGAGAGCCACACTCTGGGAGTGGTAGTAAGGAGATATTAAAGGCCTAGGATTGCCACACTCTAGGAGTGGTAGTGAGGATACATTAAAGGCCTAGGAGAGCCACACTCTGGGAGTGGTAGTAAGGAGATATTAAAGGCCTAGAAGAGCCACACTCTGGGAGTGGTAGTGAGGAGACACTAAAGGCCTAGAAGAGCCACACCCTGGGAGTGGTAGTAAGGAGATATTAAAGGCCTAAGAGAGTCACACTCTGGGAGTGGTAGTGAGGAGATCTGTGACGATACAAAAGCTTGTAAAGTAAAGATTAATAGAAACCATTCCAGTTCAACGTCACAAGCTGGGAAAAGGCGGTTTGAATAATTCCAGCTCTGTTAGAAAAGTTTTCCAAACCCATTCACATCCAACCACATCAGTAAAAAGCCGCCAAAACGATACGAAACGAAATGCTTGAGAGGTTTCAAATTCCTTATCAGCCTTAGCGCTAGATAGCTTCCAGCAGCTATAAGGACTCCAACTGGGCAACATATGAGGCGCCTTGATGCGGAGGGATGGCAGGAACTGCGTGATTATTGAACGTAGAAAAAAAAGGAAATACATTCCAGTAGGCCTTAGATGACTAACTGGTGGTAATACTATAGTATCATGCGATCTCTACGGCCAAACGAATGTTTGAAAAAATCTACACTATTGAGTTGAACAGTTGCAAGCTAAACTTATTATCTACCCTAAAAGGTCTCTCGTCAGAGCACTTCTGTTAAGCTGTCTCAATTATTGTTGCTCTTTACGGTAAAGGGTCAGATAGTTCGGTCTTGCTGTTAAGCTGCTGTACCAATGCTGTTCTCTTTCAGTAGGGGTCGGTTGTTAGAGCCCTGCTGTTAGGCTGTCTGAATTACTGCTGCTCTCTATTGTAAAGGGTATGACCTTCTATCCCTGCTGTTAGGCTGACTGAATTACTGCTGCTCTCTATTGTAAGGGGTCTGATCTTCTATCCCTGTTGTTAGGCTGACTGAATTACTGCTGCTCTCTATTGTAAGAGGTCTGACCTTCTGTCCCTGCTGTTAGGCTGACTGCAGTTCTGTTCGCTATCATAAGGGGTCTGCTGTTAGAGCCCTGCTGTTAGGCTGTCTGAATTACTGCTGCTCTCTATTGTAAGAGGTCTGACCTTCTGTCCCTGCTGTTAGGCTGACTGCAATCCTGTTCGCTATCATAAGGGGTCTGCTGTTAAAGCCCTGCTGTTAGGCTGACTGAATTACTGCTGCTCTCTATTGTAAGAGGTCTGACCTTCTGTCCCTGCTGTTAGGCTGTCTGAATTACTGCTGCTCTCTATTGTAAGAGGTCTAACCTTCTGTCCCTGCTGTTAGGCTGACTGCAGTCCTGTTCGCTATCAAAAGGGGTCTGCTGTTAGAGCCCTACTGTATGGTTGTCTGATTAACTGCAGTTATTTTCTGCAAAAGGTCTGTTCTTAGTACCCTACTGGGAAGCGACTACCTGCATTCCTGCTGTTGCTACGGTAAGAGATCTGTCGTTTGACCCCAGCTGTAGAGATGTCTGCATTGCCACTGCTCTCTGCCGTGAGGTCTGTCCTCAGAGCCATGCAACGAGACTGTGTGCATCGGTGATGCTCTCGACCATAAAGGGTGAGTCCATGGAGCCCTACAACGAGACTGTCTGCATCGATGCTGAATCTCTACCGTAGGGTCTGCCCTTAGAGCCCTGTAACGAGGCTGTCTGCATTAATGCGTCTCTCTACCATCAGTGGTCTGCTCATAGAGCCCTGCAACGAGACTGTCTGCATTATTGCGTCCCTCTACCATCAATGGTCTGCCCTTAGAGCCCTGCAACGAAGCTGTCTGCATTAATGCGTCTCCCTACCATCAGCGGTCTGCCCTTATAGCCCTGAAATGAGGCTGTCTGCATTAATACGTCTCTCTACCATCAGTGGTCTGCCCTTGGAGCCCTGCAATGAGGCTGTCTGCATTAATGCGTCTCCCTACCATCAACGGTCTGCCCTTAGAGCCCTGTAACGAGACTGTCTGCATTAATGCGTCTCTCTACCATCAGTGGTCTGCCCTTAGAGCCCTGCAACGAGACTGCCTGCATTAATGCGTCTCTCTACCATCAATGGTCTGCCTTTAGAGCCCTGCAACGAGGCTGCCTGCATTAATGCGTCTCTCTACCATCAATGGTCTGCCCTTAGAGCCCTGCAACGAGGCTGCCTGCATTAATGCGTCTCTCTACCATCAATGGTCTGCCCTTAGAGCCTGCAACGAGGCTGCCTGCATTAATGCGTCTCTCTACCATCAATGGTCTGCCCTTAGAGCCCTACAATGAGGCTGCCTGCATTAATGCGTCTCTCTACCATCAATGGTCTGCCCTTAGAGCCCTGCAATGAGGCTGCCTGCATTAATGCGTCTCTCTACCATCAGTGGTTGGTCCTCCGCGCTCTGCTCCGTCTCCGCTTGATTCAATGATTTGGTCTCTGAACCCTGCTCAACTGCTCGAGCCTAAAGCATGCATTTAAACACATGAAAATATCGCAATTTGCTTCCCATGATCGCCTAGCCTTCTTCACAGTACCGTTTGTTCTGAATATTAAAGGCTTGAGCGGTTCCCTGTTAATGGTTGTGTGCAGTAAACGCTTTACTGCTCGACAAACAACCGTTGTGACTGGGGAAGGGGGAAAGAAGGGCTGGGTAAAGGTGGAAGGAAGGGCTGGGGAAGGGAGAAATGAAAGGCTGGGGAAGGGTCGACGGAAGGGCTGGGGAAGGGTGGTAGGAAGAACATCGCCGTGTACAGCCATTCCGCCCGTGCTCCATTCTATCGTACTTGTTGACACACTATTATTGAAATAGAGAACAAGTAGAATAGTCACCATAACTGTTGTGATATCTCCTGTGTTTTGTTTTCTAACACTTCATAATCGAGAATAAATGAATTCAAATCCAGACCCAGTTCAAGTTACTGTCTCTATGCTTGTTCTTTAACAGAACTTACACTTATTTGAATGCATGGAAAATCTAAATCATACTTTGCCTTAGGTCCAACTTGTCTTATAGAAGAATGTTTTCAAAACGCCTCTTTCCCTCTCACAGTTTCAACTGTGAGAGCGTCTTACATTTTTATTCCGAAGAATATAATATTGATTACATTTGTGATATACTCATGCAGGCTATCGAGCCTCGAGTAAAGCAACCTGTATTATCTTTATTGCGATCGATGATATAGGATGATACGTGTATATTGAATCGTAACAAATTAAAGTTAAACTGGCCTCCATTTAACCTTGTATTCCAAAGTTTTCAGAATATTGTTTCATATATGTTTAGGTACATGTAATGAATATAAATATAGTCATAGCATAATATACAGAAATATCTTACTCATAGCTGTTCCATGATGAAATTTGGAACGAAATATAATGCAGCAATCATCTCGAAACTCATAGCAAGTAGACATTATAGCATAAAAGAGTGGTTGAAATCACATTGGAAAGCTTTAAACAGATACGAACGTTTGAATGAAAGTACCCCCTATTGATCTACGGCAACAATGTTCATACGACGCCTAATGTTGAACAATCGCATAGCAAACAGCTGCACACTCAGGGTGTACTGCTAGCAAGGGGCAGGCGGGTAGTCCTTGACGTGTTGTTGTTACAGCCTGATAGCATTCCCTGCACCTGCTGTGGATATCCTCGCAATGAACCGTGGAGGACGGAGCATCATTACATATTAAATCAGAATAAACCGCGGAGGCACTGAGTCCTCAAGGTCGAGAATCAGAGTCCAGCGTCAGTTGAGAAGTAGGCCACGCGGATCCCGACTAATTGTGTGAGCACGGAACAGCTCTGAAGAGGCAATTTAGGAAAAAATCTCGCAAAGAAAGATTCTGAACTCTGTTTCTGGCAATTAGGGATCGAAGATATTAATTTGAACACAAATTAAATTCTGAAACATGAACGAACGTTTTTTGTTGTACTTGGTGTCAAGTTATTCAGTAACAGCGTCAGATAAACTGCTCTGGGTTCTGTAGCTTGTCGTTAGATCTCAAATATTGTTCTTTCTGGGCCTTGAATTCACAGCAGCTGGAAAAGGCCTCCGAGCTTGCGAAGAACTAAAACATCCCGAATCGAGATTTTTTTCTGTTTTTTGGAATACATAGAAGCTAAGAAACACTGTCCTAGACTGAGAAACATCAAACCCTGATACATTTAGTGTTCTGTCAAGACGCCTCAACAAGAACAGCGGCACCTTGGCCTCGAAGAGAAGCCCCTGCGCATTTCCCCGTCGCATGCAACACTTGTAGCCACGTCACTTTGTCACCAGACTCTTGACGTGTGCCCCGGCATTGCACGTCATCTCTCGTCATCCCTTCAGCATCACGTCGCCCCAGGCTGTGAGACCAGACGTCAGACCCAGCCACCCAGGCCTTGGTTCGGTCCCCGCTCTTATGGGTTAACTGGTATGGCCCTCACAACAAACGGGCAGGTGAGCTGCGTGTTCCTAATAATTTGGTCGTTCACGAGCGTTCTTTGAATTCTGTATCCATGTTTTCTCAAGTTGAGATGATCTTTCATGGGCTTTTTTTTAACCACATAACATTGTTTTTCATATTGAGATGAATGATTACTCATTCATCTCATTTTGAGATGAACTTTTATTATCATGTTTTAAATGATATAACATGGGCTTTTCTAATTGATATGTTATTGTAGGAAAATTTGTTTCAATCCAACGATGCAGATTTAGCATATAGAGATTTTTTCATTCTTTTTGTTTATATCCAATAGCTGTAGTTTTTCTTATTGAGATAATATTTTATGGCCTTTTTTTCAGTCGTGTGATAGTAATGTCTCCAAATTTTCAAATAATGTGAACATTAGAGGCAATTGAAGTTGGTGCTTTTTGAATTTTAAATTAACCACTTGAATTTTCTTATTTGCTTAGGTCTCCTGAACAATGCACCAGAAATTTCCATTTCACTGTTACATTGTGCTTTATTTTTTCCATTGTGGAATTGATCCCGAATGGATTGTAAAATCCTATAAGTACGTTTCATGGCACGTGTACGGTTTAGTTCTTGAAACTGAAAAAAAAACATGCTGATCCACGAATCCCATCTGATCTTCCAGAGTTTCTAAGACGGCCGTGGGGTCGACGGTACTCGAATATACAGTAGCTGCATAAAACTACGTAACAAGGCCATCATGAGCATGCGAGGGATAGAAGAAGTGGTATTGCTCAGTTTGCATGTGTTGACACATCGAAGCATCACGATTACATATCAGACGGCTATTACTGAGCCGGTAACAGTAAGGGTGGAGTGCTATGCTGCTGAGCCAATAACACTGACGCTAGACAACTTACTGCGCCAGTAACAGTGAGGCTGGAGTGCATTGCTGATGAGCCAATAACACTGACGTTAGGCAATTTACTGCGCCATACAGTAACAGGGAGGCTAAATGGCAATTTTCTGAGCCGGTAACAGTGAGGCTAGGTAGCAATTTACTAGCCGGTAACAGTGAGGCTAGGTGGCAATTTACTAGCCTGTAACAGTGAGGCTAGATGGCAATTTACTGAACAAGTGGCAATTTACTGAACTAGGAACAGTTAAGCTGGGTGGTAATTTACTGAGCCATTAACAATGAGGTTAGAAGGCAAATAAGTGAACCAGTAGGAGTGAGGCACGGTGGAAATTTACTGAGCCAGTAGCAATGATATTAGACGGCAATTTACTGACCAAGTAACAGTGAATCTAGATGGCAATTTACTGTGTCAGCGACAGTAAGGTAAGAAGGTTATTTACTGAACCAGTAACAGTTAGGCTAGGGGATAATTTACTGACCCATGAGCAGTGATGCTAGAAGGCAATTTACTGAGCCAGTAACAGTGAGGCTATGTGGCAAATTACTGAGCCAGTACCAGTAAGGGTATGTGACAATTTACTGAGCCAGTAACCGTGAGGCTAGGTGGCAATTTACTGAATACGTTACAGTGAGGCTAGATGACACTATATTGAGCCTCCATATTCCGTCTCTAGTTTTACTAGTGAGACCGAAGCCCATGGACGCCACCAGTGCCCGCCTGAGCAGCTGTAACGGCACCTGAACCTGCCACCGAGCACAGGGTCTTTAGGGCAAACGTAGACTGCATCACAAAATGTTTTAACTCAACTCAGAGGAGCTACGACTCAGTTATCCACTAATTGAGTGCGTTAAAATGCAGACTGCTGCTGACATGCAACATTACCTTCGTAACTGGAGCAGCGCTCCTCCTGGAAGCGTTACACAGTGTTTATGTGCAAAGGAGGCAACACGGGCTTTTATAATGCCGTGGAACCATTACTGGTTATGTAAAGCAGAATGCACAGGAAATCGTATTACAAGTGTAATCAAGTTAAGGGATCACTTAGCGGCACTATATGGTAACAAAAATGAATGTGACGTAGAAACGAGCCAAATGTGTGGTGAGAATGTCGTTAAAGCAGCACACTTTAGTACATGACAGATGACAAAGTTGACTCAGCGTGTGTCGTGATGAACCATTAAAGTATGCAAACGTGGCTTACTTATCCATTTCCGGGTCAATGACACACAAGTGCTTCGAAAATATACCTTCCCGTACTCTATGCCGAACCACTTGCGTTGCTCCATGGTAAACATCTTCTAGTCCCCGCGTAGCAATTATTTCTTGAAGGTTCGAAAAAAATGTAACACCTTAAAAATTTCGAATATTTTAGCGTTGCTGTGAATGAATTAAAAGAAACTCTCTAATTCCCGGTGCTCTTAACACTATTGTTGGTCAGTGTGACACGTAGACATATTGTGTCCGAGTTACACACGAAAGTGAACCGTCGCGGCACAGTGTGGGTGCTCTTTCTAAGCCGACACACAAGCCTTCAACGAATTATATTTCTGTACACTGTGAGAATTGTTTGCATGCATCTTCTATTTATGTAATAGAAAGGGTTTAGTTATACCTTTTGTTGTAGACATCGACTGGGGGTCCTGCCTATGTAGCCAATGGATGACCAACAGTCATGCTCAGAGGCTAACAAACTCCTATCGTTCCTCACTGATGCAATTTTTCCTCTCACCATATTTAGAGGAGTAAACATAGACTCGGTCTCCTTTTATAAATGTCGCCCATCGATTGCCGGAACAAACGGACGTTTATTTCGGCATACAAACGCCGCTTCCGTTCAATTTGGCGCTGCTGCGGATCGGTTGCAATTGACGCAGCTTCGGTGGCTTATTGACTAGCAATTGTGTTAGGCCGTCTGATACAGGGCCTGGCCAGGGATACTGCGACGATTGCTTTTACCAGAGCTGAACAATCCCATGGCGGCTGCCGACGCAGTTAGAGGCGGACACGGCTTGGTACAGGCGCATGTCGGCCTATTGTAATCCGCCGGTCGTGCGCAGAATGACATGGCACCTGTCTTTGAACACTCTCGGGAGCATAGAAGGGGAGTTTATACTATAAAGTCTATGAGGTTTAGGCCTGTCATTATTTGTATTACTCGTATGGACGACTACGGTAGGCATGTTTCGTTAACAACTAAACACAAAATGCTGTGAACAATTCCATTGTTATAGTCCTCGTGAGTGTCTTCAATGTGGTTCACATTGAATCTATGCCATTCTAGTTAAATACAATATGTGATCTATTCTATCCGTGTACTAGACCATGGATGAATATCAACATAAGGTAATATCACTAATAGTAAGACGCTTTGTTAAGCTGTTTCACCGCTGACCCCAAGATGGCAAAAATTATTTCTGTTAAGCTGGTAAGCGCCGCCGCATTTGTTCCCGTTGCTGCACTGCAACGCGTCAAAACGAGAGCTCATTTGATGGCGCTGTCGTGCTGGTGATGTCAAAGGAAGCCTTGTTCGTGATACGGCTGCTGTTAATCAATTAGAAAAGTCAAATAATCACGAAATGGCAACTAGTATGGCCACCACCGAGGCCTCCTGTCATCATGTGGACAGTGGTGGTGAAAGCTCTATTATATGCATGGGCTCGGAGGCGATCCGCTAGTGTGATTGCCATTAGTCGAGTTAGGTTGCGTTATAACCATTAGTCTAGTTAGGTTGCGTGATTACCATTAGTCTAGTTAGGTTGTGTGATTACCATTAGTCTAGTTAGGTTGTGTGATTACCATTAGTCTAGTTAGGTTGTGTGATTACCATTTTGTCTAGTTAGGTTGTGTGATTACCATTAGTCTAGTTAGGTTGTGTGATTACCATTTTGTCTAGTTAGGTTGTGTGATTACCATTAGTCTAGTTAGGTTGTTTGATTACCATTAGTCTAGTTAGGTTGTGTGCTTACCATTTTGTCTAGTTAGGTTGCGTGATTACCATTAGTCTAGTTAGGTTGTGTGATTACCATTAGTCTAGTTAGGTTGTGTGATTACCATTAGTCTAGTTAGGTTGTGTGATTACCATTAGTCTAGTTAGGTTGTGTGATTACCATTTTGTCTAGTTAGGTT
>SDVV010039410.1:0-10633 GCA_016164225.1 Gammarus roeselii | reverse complement strand
TCGTCGCCAGACTCTGCGGTCTACCTGACCACGTTAGAGAAGCGATGGCCTCTCGTCGCCAGACTCTGCGGTTTACCTGACCACGTTAGAGAAGCGATAGCCTCCCGTCGCCAGACTCTGCGGTCTACCTGACCACGTTAGAGAAGCGATGGCCTCTCGTCGCCAGACTCTGTGGTCTACCTGACCACCTTGGAGAACCTCTCTCATTCTCATCTTGGCAGTGGCCGAGTGGTTAGTGCGTCCGACTGCAGTGTCAGCCTCTGGTGCTTCATGTCGCGAGTTCGAGCCTCGGCATGGACACGGCGGTCTTGTAGCGGGGAGATTGGGCGCCTCCCTCCTCTGTGTCAGCCTTGTTGTGACCAACCTCTGATACAGTCCATGGATATATATATATATATATGTATATATATATATATATATATGTGTGTGTGTGTACATACAGTCTGTGTCCCGTGGGTTGGCCGTTCACTTTGCAGTAAAGGCAGTGGGCTTTTTCGGATAGGCACGACTGTGCATCGTCCGCCTGTCATGATCTTCTTGGGAGCAGTGTGAGCATCTTTGCTTACCGTAACAAGGTTCGTTCGTGGTCCTATTTTTGGTATTTATAACATCGCATCGGAGGTCTGTTGGAGGGTGTAACCTTGGTTTTGGTGGCAGAAAAAGGTTTATATATGTAGTTTGGTGGGGTAGGGCAGTTGTATTTCAGCAAGAGGGCCGTGGCGGTGTTATTTACGGTGTGATTTTTGCTTCGTCCACGCACTCCTCGTATAAATCGAATCCGGTGATGAACTAATCAACCTCCTTCTTTGGGAGATCCTCAATGGAAATCAAGCCAGAACTCAAGAGTCGAGCGTGGAATGACTTTATGCATATACTGATCTTGGAGAGTATAGTGCCGCTTTGAAGTTTCGGCGAGTACTGCTTCTTCCTTGTAGCCATCGGATTTCGGTTGGGGTGTTTGTGGGGTAGTGAGTTGTCGAAGTTGTCATCGGATGTGGAGGTAGTGGCACTTGCGTGAGTTGTGGGTGGGTTCTTTGGTTTGTCTGTTTTTCACGAGTTCGTGGATTTGAAGAAATAAAGCTTTGACACGACATTCGAGTCGAGTCACGTTTGAAGACGGTCGTCGATTGTGTTGGCCTCTTGACCGGCTTCGCCGATCTCAAATTTAAGTTTATCATATCAAAAATAGAGCAAGCAAACGTGCAGTTAAGGTCCAAACACAAATAAGGGATCAGCCTGTGCTATCTGGGCGTTTCTCTTCAAGAAACGGTTATTATTTGGCTCTAGTGATAAAAGGTAAATTAGCTGTGTAGAGGCAGCGCGATAGCGTGCTATGGATAGGCTTCAGTGAGAAATAGTTGGGAAAGAGAGGGTTTTGATGCGGTCCTAAAATGTTTTCCCGCCCTTGGCTTGCTTCTTGATGATAATATGGATGAACGTGGGTGAAAGGTCCGTAATTATGACGCAGCAGAGGTCGACGAGTGAACATTGTCTTGTCCGAAAGTGTGTGTGTGTGTGTGTGTGTGTGTGTGTGTGTGTGTGTGTGTGTGTGTGTGTGTGTGTGTGTGTGTGTGTGTGTGTGTGTGTGTGTGTGTGTAACGGGATCATGATCGACTCCTTTTAGCGCTAGAGGACTAACATTTGGTATGTGTGTGTGCAAGAGAGTGTGAGGTGCGTTTTGCCATCAGCTCTCCCCTTCCGGAGATTTGGCTTAGCGTCTGTATCAAAGTTATTTGTCTATTTCAATTCATCAAATCTGGTTTTGCTACTGCATCTAACCTCCTGACAAAGGCAAGACAGACTGTAGCCCTGGACTACAATATGCCCCACCCTTCATTAACGTTACTGGACAGTGAGAGGAAGAGAACGGAGGCTCAAAGAGCTGCACAAACTGGACGAAGACTACTGCTGCTGCTGCTGCTACTACTACTAACATTTTTTTTAAAGCAGCTCAAAACAGAAGAAGGGAAGGAGCTGCATCATTTACTTCTGTGTGATTTTTATTCTTAATTACTAAAATTTGAATTAGGCCCAACAGAGAAATCAGATCTGTTTGGTTTATTCTGTATTTTATTTATTAAATTTTTCTGTTTCAAATTCTATTACCTCAAAATTAAACTAAAGTATTTTAAAAAACAAATATACCATCAAGGTTACGTAAAAATTAAGAACCTTAAGCAACAATTGACATTAGATTAGTAAATCATACATTAAAATGGTCTACTTAAAACGGAGAGCAGCACATACAGAACCTTAGTCCCCTTCATACATCAGAAGAGCTGATCAATTAGGACTGATCGACGTCACCGCACCTGACCCGGCCACAAGGGGATATAACACTCGACTGCACCGCAGCATCACGGAAGGCTATTACGACAAAACCAACCGACAGAAATACATTACAATTTCTAATTAGTGCGTAATCTGCCCAAGTTAAAACTCGCAACCAACAAAATCGGTTCCCCAAAGCAGAAAAGTGTTCATTGCACCGCACTACTTCTAGCATTCATCAGCACTCCGCCTTAACGAAGTGTGGGGCAGGAACGAGCACTGTCGAGTTTGTGGTGCTTTTGACTCGACGGATCACCTCCTTCACAAGGACGAGTCTCCTCTCGTAGTAGTCATACCTGTCTTTGAGCGCCTTGTTATTGTTCTCCTCATTGGTGATGTCACACTGCAGCTTGGTGATCATCCTCCTCCTCCTCTCTCGGTACTGCTTCGATCGCTGGTTGTCCAGCACACGATGTCTGATCTTGCGGTCCTGTTCGCTCATGCTCTCGTACTCTGCCTTACCAAGACGAAGACGCTTCTTGTTGTCCCCACCTCCTGATGTGCAGATGACGCTCGTTGCCACGCCGCCATTGGCGTGACGAGAGGACGAGGTGAAGGAGGAGCACTCACTCCCGCTACTGCTATCCTGTCCTCCTCTGTAGTAGTTATGGTAGTCGTCCATGCTGGGGGCTGAGGGAGAGTTGCCGCCGCTTGTGTACACGGGCCGGTACAAACCGTCCGGGCAGCCATCATCAACAGTCAGGTTGGCCACTTCTCGCAACACTCCTCCCTTATCGTCTTCAGAGCACACATCAATCTGCTGGAGCCCGAAAGCCGTGGTATCGTGGAACACCCTGTCACCCAGCACGTTGCTGTTCAAAATAATTCCTCCTGGTTGGAAGTCGTTACTTATTTCGTATTTGATGTCCGACAGTTCCTGCACCTGCAAACTGACGCAGTTATCCAAGCTGTTTTCTTGGCTCTCGGTGAGGTATTCCTGCGAAGAAGTAAAATATGTACTCTCACTTTGCAGTTGGAGCGTCTCCTCTTGGTAGACGGAGTGACACGAGTTCGAATCACTGAGGCTGGACGGTGGAGGAGACGACTCGCAACTCTTCGACGTTAGCGTTTCCTTTTCTAAAACAAAAGTGCATGCGTCAGCCAGCTGCATGAGCGCACTGGGTGGCTCGCTGCTGGTCAGCAAAGAAAGAGGTCCCGGCTCGTCGACCATAAGTGGAACTGAATCACCATAACCCTCATCAAGCAGCGACGCAATGTAGCCACCGGCTGGCGCCACTCTGCGACCCATCGACAGGTCCAGAGGAGTGTTCTCCGTGAGTGGTACCAACTCCACCTTAGTTTCAACAGGGTAAGACAATGCACGATTTTTTGTTTGAACTACTAAAGGATGGTTTCTGTCTTGTTCATAAGGGCTGCTGCTGCTACTACTACTATTGCTACTGCAATGGCTGCCTTGGTTGGACACGAGGCGCTGTAAGCTACGTCCTGACTGCACTTCGAAGCTGACTACAGAGTGGTCAGCGTGCTCAGAGCTCGGCTCGAAGTCGAGCCCCATCTCAACCGAGTCAGAGGAATTAGTATAAATTGGATGAATCGAAAGACTTGAGGGGACCGAAGGATAAGAAGAAGACTCAGCTAACACATAACCGTTTGGCTCATCCACGACTCTACTTATAACCAATACACGAGATTGTTGCACATCAAATCGTTCTCTAGAACCGTGGAAAATAACGCCAGGCTTCGACAGCTTATGACCGCGTCCCAGGTACTGCTGGTGGTGCAGCTCTGCAGGTTGGTAGTCCTCATCAGAATAAGAGTCCAATGAACTGCTAGCTTCCCACGACGCCGGTGCCTCTCGTACCTTACCAAGGGCATCCCAAGTAGAGCCATCGTCGAGAACCACCTCGGAGACCATCGCTTTTGGACGGTGTCGGGACCGAGATGGAGACGTTAAACGATTGGACTTACTAGGGGGAGGAACCGTTATTACAAGCGGACCGCCTCTCGACAAAGAGGAGTCCGACACAGCAGTGGTCACGGCAGAATAGTTACCGTTAGAAGGGCTCGTCAGTTTATTAATTTGAGACAGGTGAGCCATGCGCCGTTTCGGGTATTGGCCATGGGCAGCGTCGGATAGCAGGGAGACGGAAGAGGCGGTGGCAGACGAGCCCTCGTGGCGGCGGTGACGGTGGCGCCCCGCGACGGCTTCTGTCTTCCTACCGCAAGCGACGGCAGTGTCACTGGGAGCGGTGGTGGACCCATCGTCGCGGCATCTCAGAACAGACTTGGTTATCGGATTGTCTGAGAGCCGAGTGTCATCGTGAAGGCGAAGGCTGTTACTGACGAATCCATTAGGTGTTACACTGCTGTGGCGGCCGGAGGATTTGGACCTCGACTCATGGTTTTCACTCCCACGACTCAGGGCTTGAAAAAGAACGCTCCCACGAGCATCAGTTCCCTGAAACAATGTGAAATTTAAATAATACCAGGTAGGAGGCTACCTATATAGTAAAACCTTATAAAATCTACCATAATGCAAGACAGATAGCTACTTGTTAAGTGAAATATAACATGAACAACTTTAGTACTTGGTTATTAAGTGAACAATTTTTCCCTTTTAACTTGGGTGTACTTGCGAGAGAAAATGGGAAATTTATGTTGAATAAACATAATGTAACATTATATAAGGCAATGAAATAAATGTATTTATTTACAGAGTAATACTGGGGCCAAGAAGTTTCACATCACTTTTTTTACGACTTGTTGCAACCAAACAACACAAGGAGAATAAATACTTCATTAATTGACTACAAATAAAAATTCAATTCAACCACAGTATTTACAACTGGGAAAGGAATCATCATATGTGGGTTTGATAGCTAGCTTTATCAAAACTCATGAACTGGTTCTCAAAAAAACATCATTTGCAACTAACTAGAGATTTTACTCAAACTCAGAGAAAAACACAAACGTATTCCAACAAGACTTCTATCAAATGGAAATTTATGAGATTTTGGGAAGGATGTTTCACACACAGTTCCATACACAGATAAATAAAGCAACGTCCAATGCCTCGAGGTATATTTCTTGAGGGCACAAATGATGGTCAAACCATGCAGTTGATGTTGTGTGGACAAGGAGAGATCTGTTCAGCAACTAACCAACAATATAAGTCATCCCAATGAAAGGGGCTCTTCATTCAAGAAGTAGAAGAGCTATTATTTAAACATCACTAGAAAGAAGTCAATACCCGTACTTGCACAACTTCTTCTCGGCAGCCCAATTCGCCAACTTCTTGGGAGTGGTCCATGTACATTTTCATGGAGAGATCTGAAAATAAAATGAAGAGCATTAGATCCTTTAGGTTCAGCTATGTCAGAAAGGACTAGACATGCTTGTAGGGCAGTAGCTAGTTGAATAAGACCATAGAACCTTCAGATTTAGAAATGTCAGAATAGACCGACTTGGCAAGCAGAAGATAAAAGCTGTGAACACAAAATTGAAATTCAATTCTAAAAAGTAAATGCTCACCTGGGATAGGTGGGTCAACCAGCGCATGTTATGGTGTTTAGAGATTAGGTTAGCAATGCATTCAAGAAGTGTTCAAGTGCCAAAAGAGACAGAGAAATAGGTTATCTTGGGTATAAAACACGTGCACAATTACAACATAAATGGGAAGAGAGGTGGGAGAAAAAGGTTGCAAGAAAAGAGTGCAACACACTAACATCAACTAGGTATGCTTCAACATTGAAGCTACATTATTTTCCAAGCTACTTTAATATTTCAAAAGTGGGCTTCATTACATCAACTCGCCACCAAATAAAAGTTTTATATTATTTGGGAATTGCATTTGAAGTAGAATACTAATTCTTTAACTGTTAGTGAGACTTGGCTGCTGCCAGCTGTTGTGTTATTCTTCATCAACATAACTAACCAGCGATGTTGGGAGAGACCGCTGGTCTTACCTTGTAAGCCAGCTGTTGTATCATCCTCCATCAACATAGCTAACTATCTAGAGTTATGTTGGGGGAGACTGCTTGTAAGCGGGCTGTTGTGTCATCCTTCATCAACATAGCTAACTATCTAGAGTTATGTTGGGGGAGACTGCTTGTAAGTGGGCTGTTGTGTCATCCTTCATCAACATAGCTAACTATCTAGAGTTATGTTCGGGGGGACGGCTTGTAAGCCAGCTGTTGTGTCATCCTTCATCAACATAGCTAACTATCTAGAGTTATGTCAACATAGCTAACTATCTAGAGTTATGTTGAGGGAGACTGCTTGTAAGTGGGCTGTTGTGTCATCCTTCATCAACATAGCTAACTATCTAGAGTTATGTTGGGGGAGACTGCTTGTAAGTGGGCTGTTGTGTCATCCTTCATCAACATAGCTAACTATCTAGAGTTATGTTCGGGGGGACGGCTTGTAAGCCAGCTGTTGTGTCATCCTTCATCAACATAGCTAACTATCTAGAGTTATGTCAACATAGCTAACTATCTAGAGTTATGTTGAGGGAGACTGCTTGTAAGTGGGCTGTTGTGTCATCCTTCATCAACATAGCTAACTATCTAGAGTTATGTTGGGGGAGACTGCTTGTAAGTGGGCTGTTGTGTCATCCTTCATCAACATAGCTAACTATCTAGAGTTATGTTCGGGGGGACGGCTTGTAAGCCAGCTGTTGTGTCATCCTTCATCAACATAGCTAACTATCTAGAGTTATGTCAACATAGCTAACTATCTAGAGTGATGTTGGGGGAGACTGCTGGTCTCGCCGTGTAAGCATGCCATGCCTCCGATCTCTTGACAGGTATGGGCAACAGCAGGGTTGCCCTGACAGCACACAAGGGCAAGAACAAATAGGCAGCAGAGTTATGAACTTATCAGTAAGATGCCAACACAACTAGTGTTCAACACATATGAACCATCGTCAAGTAGGGGCCTAATGTGCATACTAACAAGTAAGACCATTAAATCAGGGCAACGGCATACCAAAGTGTGGATTGAATAGCTGAGTTCTAGCTCCTGGTCAATCTGAGACAGAGCCTACAAAATTTGGTCATACTTCCTTTTATGCCAAGAATGTTGAAGGCAGAATAGAACAATTCTTGTTCAGTTATTATTCATGTTCTGCCTCATAAATTAATTATTCCTATTTTCCTTTCTTGTGTTCTACATTTAGGCAGGAGTCTTTACAGTCTAGCTGCTTGTTTGCATGTTTGTTGCAGGCTTCGACTGCAATCTGCTTCATCTTCAACCTGCACCCTACATGTGCTTGTCTATCTGAGAGGAGCCATCACATTTAATCAGAGCCTCTTCTTGGTGAGTACAAGTTACCTTATTTAGGGTAGTCGCATGGTGAATGGTAACTAATGTTGAGAATTGTTCTGTTCATCAGTAGTGTTTCTTGATTCAAATGCTGGGGTGATAGCATGATTTATACTCTACTGCTTTCCTTGCTTCTTGCACATACCTTAGTCCAAGGACCTTATTCATCACGAGATGCATACCTTACTCCAGTAATTTATTGCAGGGGCACCCTGTTTTTGGCACAACCTGCAGGCTCACAACTTACTTTTTCACTAGTAGAGCAAGGTTTCCTGGACTGCCATGTAGAATTAAGCAACCCCCTTGCTGCTGACCCTGTCAGCAGTATTGCTGCGCCAGTTGCTTGTCCAGCCTGTCCTCTATTCTTTACTTTAGCGTGTGCTTAGCAAGTCTGATTGATGCCTCTTCATCTACTATCCAGCTAACCATTCTCATCAGCTGGCATACTTTAACTGGCTAGCTACAAGCTACACCTGCTTGTTTTTTCACCCATGTGGCATGTGACTTGACATGCACAAGATCCAAATGGACTAGCCTTTTGAGCCTGTGGGATTGGTTTCCTCTTACTGCTGCCCAAAACCTAGTTGCTACAATTGATGAGTCGTGTACCTATCACAACATTTTAGTGCCATTAATATTGCCTCATGTTTCACAAATACCCTAACCTCTTACTTAAGCTTTCATCACAAATACTACAACTCATGTTCCTTTAAGTACTCACATTTGCATCTCTTAAAAACTCAACCTAAGGCTTGTGAACCACAAGAGGCAGCCTACAGGAGTCAAGAGGGTGAGCTCACGCAAGATGTCTTGCCTGCGGTGGCAACGTCTGGAGCCTGACTATAGCTAGAGCCAATCAAAAACCACCCTCTTTCATATCCATGCCAGTGTTGACAACTTGTTTCATGGACAAGTGAACAATCCCAATCATTTCTCTCCAACAGCCCTGTCCCACATGAGGTTATTCCCCCCAAGTGTATGGTTGGTGCATTGCTGTGTGGCTGAGAGACATGAACATGCTTGCAGTAACAACAATGTTGTAAGCGATGGCAAATACCCACCCAACCTGTTGAAGTGGCAAGGTCATGGAGCCTGCCAAACCAACACTAACTCTACACATGCCAACCAGGGTTTTATACCACTGGGACAAGGCTCACCTGGGCTTTAAACTGAAACCGGACACCTTGGGTCTGCTGCTCTCTGGCTACCATTACTGGCTTTTCCACCCTTGGGTACCTCTTGGGCTGTGCGGCAGAACCCCTACAGGCTACACTCCCTAAAAATTGTCCTCCATACCCTGGGCGTCCTCTGGGTTCAATTCTGGGCTTGGCAAATGCAGAGCCGTGTTGGACCACAGGTCTCTCACTTCCAGGCCACATCTCACACATGGGCAGCACCCACCCCAAGACCATGGATAGTGGAGATTCACCTTGGCGCCTCTCACCCTTTTCACCAACTGGTGACTGTTCCTGAAAAGCGGAGGCTGTCCAGAAGTTGGGTTACAGGCCAAGGATACTGAAGATGAACCTGCAAACAATGGCCATAATTTGGCTATTAGATGTATACCTGAACATCCCCAGACCACCAGCAAGCAACACCCGCCTGTGGAAGTTGTGAACAGTGATACAATCAAAATGTTCAAGTCACAGATTGACAAATGCTTGACAAATTGTCGCAAAATAGATCCCATCTATAGCACTTTCACCAGTATATTCATGAAGAAAGATTTCCAGCATTGACCCCCATACGATTAAATTAGCACGGTAAAAAAGGTGCCCGGCATTGGTAACTGCTCATTGCAAAACTGTGTTCAGTAATGACGCCGGTCAGCATTGGTTCAACGAGGAATGAAACCGTGTCAATCTCAGATCAACACCGCGGGTTGGTGGCTTTCTCTTCAGGTGCTGATTTGAGTCTCTTTGTCAAATGCTATATCCTTCAACAAACTTTCTCTTTCTTGATCTATTAAAACAGAAAATATAAAGACACAAGAAGCTATCTACGACGTTCTACTTCAGAATTAATCTTCTTACTATCTAAAGGCAACCAAATTTGGTCCATAAGGCCTGTTGTTGTCTTCTTACACTTGTAAACCCCATCTCCAGTCAAGAGCAGGAACATACAAGGGAGTCACGCTCACAATGTTCTAGTGTACGCAGGTAAATTTATAACAGAATTGTTGCCATTTGCAGCAATAACTATCCCACCACTAAGTCAGTCACCCCTCCCTCTTTTCATACCACCAGTCTCAACATGTGCGTGTCGATGTGTACCAAGGCTTTAGGGCAGTGCGCTGGTGTAGTATAGTAGTGGTAGAAATTGGGTCTAAGCATCAACAATAAAGACAACCTAAAGCTTGACCTCTTTCATGGTTGGCATGCAAGGTCTAGCTGCATATGATAACTGGGGGTGTTTGTGATACTTATCCAGTGTATTTGAACAAAGCTTAAATTAACAGTATCATAAATGCCTGCCTCATTTTTTTGGGAGGTAAGCCTAGTCTTTCTTTGCTACTGCATTCAGCAATAGTTTCATTTTTGTATTTCTGAGGTGCTTAGGGTTGAGCAATCATTTCCTGGCCCTTACTTCAACCGCTTAGTTATTAGCATACAGTACAGCTGTATGTGTGTATTAGTCTCCATGTTAGTGAGCCAGACTTAAGCATTTCTAGCAGCTCTGCCTCAGAAGAAGTGTTGCTGACTACCTCATTGTTGTTTCTATGTTGTCATAGAGTACATCTATTCTATTATCTTGTCCCTGTCAAGTCATTTGTTGCCACAGGTCACCAGGTCACTCACCTTTGTATCTCACCTTTGCAGCCCCCCACAGCCCCAACAGCCCCGCCAACAGGGCACGCAGGCATGGGAGGCAGTACACCTCAGCGCGCCAGCAATCAAAATGAACAGCACTGTACAAGTACTGCAGCAGGACGCTGGTCGGAATGTGCTCAATAGGTCCAAAGAAAACAAAACAATGAAGACAGTCAACAACTGCACACAACCGCTGACCACACAAACAA
>SDVV010039409.1:0-10633 GCA_016164225.1 Gammarus roeselii | reverse complement strand
CTCTATTCACCATGCTAATAAACGAGGAATGGAGCTCTATTCACCATGCTAATAAACGAAGAATGGAGCTCTATTCACCATGCTAATAAACGAGGAATGGAGCTCTATTCACCATGCTAATAAACGAGGAATGGAGCTCTATTCACCATGCTAATAAACGAGGAATGGAGCTCTATTCACCATGCTAATAAACGAGGTATGGAGCTCTATTCACCATGCTAATAAACGAGGAATGGAGCTCTATTCACCATGCTAATAAACGAGGAATGGGAGATGCAGAAGGAATGGTGGCGTACCAAATTGCTCCCTCCTGATTGGATGGATATGGCGGTGTTCTTCCCCTGCCACCAACCATCGCTATAACACTACTATCGGTGTCATTGAAGGTGGATGGATATGGCGGTGTTCTTCCCCTGCCACCAACCATCGCTATTACACTACTATCGGTGTCATTGAAGGTGGATGGATATGGCAGTTTTCTTCCCCTGCCACCAACCATCGCTATAACACTACTATCGGTGTCATTGAAGGTGGATGGATATGGCAGTTTTCTTCCCCTGCCACCAACCATCGCTATAACACTACTATCGGTGTCATTGAAGGAAGGTCTCTTGGAGCGCTCAACTACTACGACGCGGGATGGCATTCGTTGCGGCCCTTTCAGCGAATGTTTCATGTTACCATGTCACATGTGGAAAAATCAGGTGTAAACAACAACGTTGCACTTTAATCCCCTTGTGCAGTTCAAAATTTGTACAGATTTGGGTTGATGACAATTTAATCTGCATAAGATTTACTACTGACACTGATTCTTGTTTATAGACGCAAATATTAAAAATCATGGTTAGCGCAACCAGATTTATTCCATAGAATGGCGGATTTTATAATATACATTGATGAGATTGATTATTAGTCTAACAACCAGTCTGTTCGAATTTGTATTGAATAAGAAAATAAAATCAACTTATTCTGATTGTAATTCATGGATAATAATAAAAATAAGCAAACGTGAGTGTGGGAGACATCAGGATTTTTTTCGGAATTATGTTCTTTGTCCATGAGTAGGCTTCACCCAGTTTTTAATAACGTATAATGATAACCTTTTGATAGTTGCGCATATGAATCAAACTCAAGTCATCGGCCGGCTTCAGTCAGATGATGTTCAAATTCTGAATTAAAGCCCTTCGCCTCAGCATGGCGGGTCTCGCCACAGACCACCACAGACCGTGCCCGGCCCACACACTGCGTTCTATCTTTTAATTACTGGCCCTCCATTGACTGGCCCAGAGAGATAAGGCACGCCACTCCCGCGTTTCGAAGACAGAGCACTCCAGTCCTTTGAAGCCATGCCACTGCAGCTTTTTAAAACCAGGTCACTCCAGCCCTTCAAAGCCAGGCCCTTCTAGCTTTTCAGAGCCAAACCACTCCAGAAATCCGTGGCTAGGACACTTCAACCCGGCCACTCAAACCTTTTAAAGCCAAACCACTCCAGCCTTCCGAATCCAGGCTACTCTAGCTCTTCGAAGCCAGGCCTCTCTAGCTTTTCAAATCCAGACCATTCCAGACTTCTGAAGCAAAACCATTCCAGCCGTTCGAAGCTTGGCCGCTCCAGCCTTTCAAAGCCAGGCCACTCCAGCAATCATTCCAGGCCGTAGCTCTGCTGTTGGGAGGGCAGAATCACCCGCCTTTAATTGACAACAAAAAGTGAATGAGTGCTTAGAATAAAGAAGGGGAATTCAACCGCTCTGTGGCCGATCAAGCGTTCGTGATCTCGTAGGACGTATACCATGTATTCAATTTAAATGAGTCTCGATCAGATTGTTCAACTGTTTAACATATTATTGCATTATCAATTTCATTAAACACGGTCAAAGTAGTTCACGATATAGCACACATCCGTAATGTATGGAGTTTTAGTAAAAAAAATAATGATAAAAGTGCAATCTATTCCAATAATATATTTAACTTTTATAGGTACACATATCCTATTCAGCTTCTATTTACAAACCCTTAATTGGTATTGGTAAGCCGGAATCAAACTAAGCTTATTTCGTAAAATAACTTTAACAGCGGTGAAAGAATCATGCACGTATCAGGTTAAATTCCAGGTACCATTGTTGATTGTCATGGGGCATCGATTATACGAGTAACGGTCATGATCCAATGGCTGGTATCAGTCACTCAGTTTACTCATAAATCTTTCACGTAATAAACTTTTCTTTTTTTTACTCATAAAAATTGCACAAAATGAACACAAAGTAATCAATGCCTCCGACCACGGCCATCATAAATGAAAATGTACCCTGATGAAATTTCCATGACATGAATTCGAACCCTGGCTACCTTTGGTCGGATTCTTTTTACGACATATTTCGAATACCACTTGTATTTTATCGGTTTTTTGTGCATGCTATTTAAATAAATAATAATCCTATCTGCGAAACGTAGTCACAAGACTTATTTATCAACGTCGTCGAGTTTATTTTATTTGTTGTGTTTACGTTGAACGTAGAAATGTCCACACAAGCAGTATCCTGACAAAGTACGCTACCCCAGTACTGTAGTAGTCGGAGAAGTAAAGCGCCTTTTGTATACCTTTCCGGAGAGTTTATTTGTTTGTTTTCCTTTCCTAATAATATGGCTTCCCCTACCTCAGCTCAGCCGCCAGGGCTGGGAACAAGGAAAATGCCTGAAGTTAATTTGCTTTAGAGTTGTGATAATATAATATTCCGTTATATTAGTTTTGTTGAACCTCAAGATCACGTCAATGGACTGGGTCAGAAATATTGCCGGCGTGTATTTCATACCATGAAAGAACTTCAGGTTCCTGATTTTCAAGCTATGTTAATAGTATTAGCGTGGTTTCGAAAAAAATATTTTGACGATCAAATAACTGCTAATAATGAGACCTAATGAATAATAGGACTTAATGAATAATAAAACCTAATGAATAATAAGACCTCATGAATTTTCTTTGACTCTGTAAGTTCCTGCCAATTAATTTCTTAGTTGATGTGTTGACTGAAATGATAAAAATCCTTTGAAATATATTATTATTTTTTTACGATTTTTTTCATCAAAGATACCTTTCATCCCGAAAATGGTAAACTAGTAGAATCAGTCATTATAATGGAATCAATCATTATAATGGTCCAAACCCTTAATTACGTGCGTAATTAAGGGTTTGGACCAGGTATAAAATGTAACTGAATAACACAATTAGTCAGCCCTAGTTAAATGATATTACCAGGTTCGGGGTGCGGATTTCCTGTTCATTTATGACAATAGCGCATCTCGAGTATTTTTTTCAGAGTATCTAATAGTGTAATGAGTATCCGTGTCAAGATTTACCGACGGAACTGAACAACCATAAATGAAACTCAACCGTTTTCTCGACTAAACATCATCTGTCAGTATAACTCCCACAGACACATTATAAGAGATTTTACTCACATTTATTTGAGGCTAGATATCTGTAATTGAAGTGAACCGCGAGTAGCACGCACCGTTTGGATTACCATACGGGTCTGCGACTAATTCATGCTCAATTAATTATATTCTAATGGATTCATACGGTACGAGAAACACTGTGGAATTCTTGAACCCCTGTCACGGAGCTGAAAAACATCGACAGCGCTACACCAACATATGGGCTGATTATTAAACCAATGAGTAGTGATACGGAACTAGTGATGGAATATATGGCAAATAAGGCAAGGATATAGTTTAAGGGTTTTCGCGTTGATGTATCCGTTCTTTTGTACGCCTTTCTTGATAAGTAGACATAATTACAAAATAATGCATAAAATATCAATGCAAAATTAGACTCAGTGTGACGAATTTAACGAAAATTGACACATAAAAATACTTTGCTAATACTAAGCTGGTTCAAAATGATTTTAGCAACCACAAAACGTCTTGTGTGATGGTACAGCCAATCGGAACTATTATACAAAATTACGTTTCAGCCATAGCAAAATCTACAATTTATAGGGCGACTAAAATTTTTTAGTGTGTTTTTTGTTCGGTGTTTATTGGTAAATCAAAGTAGGTGCGCAATTTGTACTTTTATTCCCATTTGTTCTTCTATCTGTCATATTTGAATCACACTATTGAGATCCATGTTTCTCGCTTACATTGAGACGGAGCGAGAATGTTGTGATGTTGTGCGGTTGCATTGGGCGGGAGAACCTTCGATATAATTTTTCCCCTCCTGAACATACCCAAAAACAAGAAGATGATTGTCAACTTCACCATGAATCTCTGTAATGATTATAAAACAAACGATAACAATAAAATTAATATTCCTTACTAAAACACTCAATCCTTCAGAAATAGTTACAAATAAACAAGGTTAGTATGATATTCATCCCAATACGCAATACATACGCAAAGAAAATACGCAAAGACTGTAATAGTAACTTTCACGACAACAGTATATGCTTTTGTGACAAGACTGCGTATTAGATAGCTTCCATATCCCCTTCCACGTGCGTAAATGTACGAAGACGTAAAATAATTAGAAATATAAGACCAGCGCCCCCTGTCAGCCAGCATGTGCAGAGCCGCCTGTTAACATGACATAGACACACAAGCAGTGAGTCCTTACCATGGAAAGGCAGATAAGATTTAAACTTGGTTACTGTTGATAGAATGATTTTCCTTCAGCAGCAATATTCTGCTCCATCAAGTAAGAAGTGAGCGCCCCATATCGGTTCCGACTCCAATGCTCTAGAATTGTATATATTCCAGGGTTGCCATGAATCCATGAGAAAGACTGGCGCCGAGCTTGGAGTTTTGAGAGAACCGACATGACAAGTGGTAAAACGATACCTTGGCATGTCGTTGTTGCACCGCTGGGATGCCGTAGTTGCACCGCTGGGATGTCGTAGTTGCACCGCTGGGATGTTCATAGCTTGACGAATGCTAGCAAAGGAAATAAATTAACCTGAAGTCGTCAATTTTTTTATGGGTTTGAAGCTCTGGCATAGCCCATTTACTTATCCCTGATAGGGAATGTTTCCCTGTCAAATAAGTTCAGAACAACCCAAATGATAGGGTCCTTGCACACAACCCTCCGTCAAGTCGATGAGCCCTCTGAAATGTCCTCTGCACGCATAATTCCGCATCTGTGACTATGAAGGCTCAAGTGTAACTGGGAATACTCTGCTTTTGATCGTCCCTGAAGAAGCCACAAACAAGTCTGCAAGCAATGAAGAACTCTTTCTGGAACCCGTCATGAATAATTCGAGCCGATGAATGTCTGACGTGAAGGCGATTTATCTTATAGCAGAATGAAGGGCATCCGCCCACACGGCCAACAGGGCGCTGTTCTGGCTCCAAGGCTCGTCAATCAGGTGATGCACTGAAGAGGTCTTTGAAACGGGAATAGGTCAAAATTCCGGCCCATGATTTGCGTTGTGTAGTTGAGACTACGAATACCCTACCTGAAGTCGTTACTAAAAATAAGAGGATTGTTTGAAAAAAGATCCAGTACATATTTGTATCAATGTTGAGAAATTTTCTGTGATTTTTCTACTAAATCTGTGGATGTTTGACGTAAATAAATTATTTCCTTCGCAAAAACTCGACAAATTTTAGAAGTCCTGACACAATATTTCTTGTCTGGCATGTAATCTAATTTCCACAGACAGAATTTTTCTCGGCTTGGTTTAGTAATGTGATGAATAATGACTATAAATGCCACCGTCCATCCCTTGAAATATTCCAATGTTGCATTGAATAATGTTTGCTGCTAGCCCCGTAACCTGCAAATACATTGTCGCAGCTCTCCAGCTCTATACTTCAGCATCCCCCCCCCCTCTGTGCCCTTATTGTAGCTTGCTGAGAGAAGCTTGTCCTCTAAGCGCATTACTCAGAGCTGCCGGTCTGCACACCAGGAGGCGCTGCCTGTCTGCACACCAGGAGGCGCTGGGTTTCTGCAGACCAGGAGGCGCTGCCTGTCTGCACACTAGAAGGCGCTGGGTTTCTGCAGACCAGGAGGCGCTGCCTGTCTGCAGACCAGGAGGCGCTGGGTTTCTGCAGACCAGGAGGCGCTGCCTGTCTGCAGGCCAGGAGGCGCTGCCTGTTTGCACACCAGGAGGCGCTGGGCTTCTGCAGACCAGGAGGCGCTGCCCGTCTGCAGACCAGGAGGCGCTGGGTTGCTAACGGTTTCATTTCCTTTGAAATTGCTGCTTGGATAGCGTGGGGCAGATTTTGAATGCTACCGTGCCATTTCTAGAGTCAATGGAGGAGAGGAACAGCAGGGTCTGATTTCGTCAGGAACTCATGAACAGCGGGACACCCAGTTTACGTTGGGTAAACAAAGAAAATATTTAACATATGTAGCTAACACAACTGAATATATTGTATCGTATTAACTTCATGTTTTCATGGGATAGAACAGGAATGGATTTCAGTTAAATCAAGATTTCCGTTCTTCGTAACTCATTGGGTAAGTTTTTTTTTTCCTACGTCAGGATATTTGTTCATTAGAAGAAATATTTGTTTTTCATAAAACAGTAAGAGGATTTCATTGAGGAGCCTTAGCAAAAAAAATGTTCGAACATTTGAAAAATTGCATGCCTGGATGACGGCTGTCATGTTGTACAGGGTGTCATGTTGTGATCATGTGTTGCAAGATGTCATGGTGTGCAGGATCTCATGCTGTGCACGATGTCACGCAGTGCAGAGTAACATATTTTGCAGGGTGTCATGCTGTCCAGGGTGTCATGTTGTGCAATGTGTCATGTTGTGCAGGGTGTCATGTTATTTAGGTCTGCCATGCTGTGCAGGGTTGTTGTGCAGGTTGTCATGGTGTGCATGGTGTCATGTTGCGCAGAATGTCAGGTTGTACCGGGCGTCACGTTGTGCAGGATGTCATGATATGCCGGGTGTTATGTTGAGCAGGGCGTCATATTGTGGAGGGTATCATGTTTTGCAGGGAGTTCTGCTGTAGAGGGTATCATGTTGTGCAGGGTGTCAAGCTCTGGAGGGTATCATGCGGCGCTGGGTGTTATGGTGTGGAGGGTATCATGTTGTGCAGGGTGTCATGCTGTGGAGGTCATGTTGTGCAGGGAGTTATTTTGTAAATGGTGTCATGTTGTGGTGAGTGAACGACTAACACGAGCTCCACGATCCACGATGGGCTGCAACTGGTCAGGGTATATGCTGCAAGACTGCTACTGGTGAGGTCAAAAGAGGCAATGACTGCCTCTGGCACAGTTTTAGGATGCTATGAAGACTACTGATAAAGTTATAAGATGTTAGACTGCAACTGAGGAAGTTAAAAACGCTGTTACTGCAAATGATGAAGTTAAAAAACGCTGTTACTGCTCCTGTTGGTGATAAAAGACGCTGTTACTGCAAATGATGAAGTTAAAAAACTCTGTTACTGCTACTGATGAAGCTTAAAGACGCTGTTTCTGCTACTCGGACTGCTCGGACTGCGAACGTTCTAAATTATTAGGTGTTCTGGCTGCTCCTGGTGGAATCATGAAACATAATCTGCTACTGGTGAAGTTGGAAGAAAACATGACTGGTAACGATAAAATCAAAAGATGCAATTACGACTAATGGTAAAGTTACTAGATACTGTGACTGCTATTGGAGAAGTTATGCGAACCAAAACTGGTGCTGATGAAGTTAAAGTGCGTCTTGCTTGCTGTCGGTGAATAAACGTATGAAGTATTTTATAAATCCATCGCACCACGTGGTGCAGGTACCATTCTTCCGGCAATGTATAAATGTTATACTAAATAATTGTTCAGTGTCCTTTCATGAATGATTGGTAAAATAAGGGTTATAAAGGGATCACTTATATTAACTTCATTTAATAATATATCAAGTTTGTCTTTCTTTCTTTTTCTTTCTTTTTTATTTGCTGGGACACAGCCTGGCTGCTACCGGAAGACACTCTGTTTGCCCAAAAATATTATATCAGTCTGACTGGCCATGCATCCTTTCCAGAATATCCACTCATACATATTTTTAAGAGTTCCATAGCTGCATTAATGGACGACCGTTCACTTTGCTGCAAACTCCATACAAAATAAATTCACCAGATATGAATATATTAAAGTTTCTAAGGGGTCGGAAGTGAATGGAATGAGTTTTGGGTTAGAACACAGACTTTCGAAGTGAATATAATTTCAGTCATTTTCAAATATCTCGAATAAAATACCGTGGTTCAGTGCAATGAGTTCAGTTCAAGGAGTTCAAGTTCGGTAAAGAAGAATGAAAATGATCAAATTTCAACACATTTCTAAACTTGTTGCTGATCTCGAGGTCTGTAAAAATTTGGAAATATTCTTCTATGCAACCACAGCTTGTAATTTAATGACCATGCAAATGCATTGCAAACAACTGCACCTGGCATTCCTCTCTTATTTGGCCACCGCAAAAAGAATGTCGACTTCAAAGATCACTTCAAAATATTCCACCTGCGTAACCCAAATAATATCTTTTCACAAATTAGGAGTTAACAAAATTAGGCTGATGGTTACAATGCTATCAGCTGGGATGTAAATAAATCTAAATAGGTAAGCACCTCAACCAGTCATAAACATGTGCATGTATTTATTATTTAAATTTGGTAAACCACTTATTCTGCATTGTCATCTAGGCCGACACACCAGTATTGCCCGCAGAGGCTGAGAATTTACTGTTATACCCAAGGATTGAAATACTAATTTCTTGCAGAAACAAATCAGAAATGCCAGGAAACCCAATATGATATTAAACTAAGTGAAAAATAAATCCAATCATAAATATTCATGAATTCTTTTCTTGACATTTATTATTCTCTGTAACACTGATTCTCAAGGGAGTATTAGTGACGTTTTATGCACGGCGTATTTGTTCCCTACTCGTGCATGCAGTCGTATAATGACTCTGAGTAATGCTAATCGATTGTTATCATTACTGGCTGAATATGATTGCGATAGTGCCGTGGTCGTTTACTCTATGAATAAAACCGCGATAGTGCCGTGGTCGTTTATTCTATGAATATAACTGCGATAGTGCCGCGGTCGTTTATTCTATGAATATAACTGCGATAGTGCCGCGGTCGTTTATTCTATGAATAAAACTGCGATAGTGCCGTGGTCGTTTATTCTATGAATAAAACTGCAATAGTACCGTGGTCGTTTATTCTATGAATAAAACCACGAAAGTGCCGTGGTCGTTTATTCTATGGATAAAACTGCGATAGTGCCGCGGTCGTTTATTCTATGAATAAAACTGCGGTATTGCCGTGGTCGTTTATTCTATGAATAAAACTGCGATAGTGCCGCGGTCGTTTATTCCATGAATAAAACTGCGATAGTGCCGTGGTCGTTTATTCTATGAATAAAACTGCGATAGTGCCGTGGTCGTTTATTCTATGAATAAAACTGCGATAGTGCCGTGGTCGTTTATTCTATGAATAAAACTGCGATAGTGCCGCGGTCGTTTATTCTATGAATAAAACCGCGATAGTGCCGTGGTCGTTTATTCTATGAATAAAACTGCGATAGTGCCGCGGTCGTATATTCTATTAATAAAACAGCAATAGTGCCGTGGTCGTTATTCTGTCAATAAAATTCCGAAAGTGCCGAAATTGTTCATTCTGTGAAAAACAATTGAGATATTGCCATGGTCGTTTATTCTGCGAATCTAATTGCGATGGTATCGTGGTCATTTATTCTGTTAATTTGATTGCGATAGTAGCGTGGTCTTTTATTATGTGAATAGGATTGCTATAGTGCCTTGGTCGTTTATTCTGCGCTTATAATTTATATAATGCCGAAATCCTTCATCCTGTGAATATGATTGCAATCGTGCCGTGGTCGTTTATTCGTGTCGTGGGTTGTAAGATTTTTCGCAGAAGCCCATGTTCAAGTTAATTAACTAACGTGACGAGTAATTTTTGAAGAGGGTCGACACAGGTCAATAATAAAAAAATTAATCAGGTATGATATTTTCCGGCTTTATTTATCTGATGAAAAATCTGGGGAATAAAATCTAGATAGCGGTATTCTCAAATGCAGCCGAACAAGTCTTTTCATATCTTTGAACACAAATAACTGCAATAAATACTGTCTCTCTGGCCGCTCTCACGACCCATTGTACTAGCAGCCCTGAGGGCTGGGCTGGAAGAGCGCTTGGGAAGCTCTTACGATTTCAATGCCGCATGAAGTTCCCTAAACTTCTCATAGGTTGCAACTGAATTTCTTTGTGCACGAAAAGTAGCAGAAATATGATACAATGACCATTACTAAGAGGGCTGGGATCAACATTCAATCGGCGTACGGAGAGCTTCTACGCTCCATCTTTTATCACCGGCTTCGTGAGTGTTATCCTGTTAGAGATATTGAAGGCTGAGAACTGACGTTTGCATCCGCACATTCGATATATAAATATTGGTGGTAGATATTGGTCACAATGGTGTGCTTTAGGTTTCCACATGCTCTCACACCAGCGCTGTTTGGTGACACATTCGAATTTAAATCCACGAGACAAACCTCACAATTCCCTCGCATTAAATTAGGATCGTCATTGAATAGATTTCTGATCTACTTTATGGATGTTTTCTTCAATGCAAAGAGCATTAAGGTTGTCAATTTTTCTGAAAAGGGTTTTCGATGGTTGTGTT
>SDVV010039408.1:0-10633 GCA_016164225.1 Gammarus roeselii | reverse complement strand
TGGAGAGAATAAAGCTATCATGCGGTTAATGGGTTGTGCATAGTCTGGACGCCAGGGAGCTCAGGAGTATTGCTGGAGAGAATAGAGCTATCATGCAGTTAATGGGTTGTGCATAGTCTGGACGCCAGAGCGCTCAGGAGTATTCCTGGAGAGAATAAAGCTATCATGCGGTTAATGGGTTGTGCATAGTCTGGACGCCAGGGAGCTCAGGAGTATTGCTGGAGAGAATAGAGCTATCATGCAGTTAATGGGTTGTGCATAGTCTGGACGCCAGAGCGCTCAGGAGTATTCCTGGAGAGAATAAAGCTATCATGCGGTTAATGGGTTGTGCATAGTCTGGACGCCAGGGAGCTCAGGAGTATTGCTGGAGAGAATAGAGCTATCATGCAGTTAATGGGTTGTGCATAGTCTGGACGCCAGAGCGCTCAGGAGTATTCCTGGAGAGAATAAAGCTATCATGCGGTTAATGGGTTGTGCATAGTCTGGACGCCAGGGAGCTCAGGAGTATTGCTGGAGAGAATAGAGCTATCATGCGGTTGCTGGGTTGTGCATAGTCTGGACGCCAGGGCGCTCAGGAGTATTCCTGGAGAGAATAGAGCTATCATGCGGTTGCTGGGTTGTGCATAGTCTGGACGCCAGGGAGCTCAGGAGTATTCCTGAAGAGA
Source organism: Gammarus roeselii (assembly GCA_016164225.1). NCBI lineage: Eukaryota > Metazoa > Arthropoda > Malacostraca > Amphipoda > Gammaridae > Gammarus > Gammarus roeselii. Next base: position 9,968 of record SDVV010039408.1, on the reverse strand, counting down.
ATAGAGCTATCATGCGGTTAATGGGTTGTGCATGGTCTGGACGCCAGGGCGCTCAGGAATATGAAAAAATTATGATTCACGAATTCTATTTAATTTGGTGGATTTCCATTATAATAGGGGCTGAAGTATCATTTCTAAAGGGGCTCATAATTTGATCACTTCAGGGCGCAAATCTGATAAGCTTCTGAACTAAAAATGCACATGCTTATTTAAAAAGTTGGTAGCACAACTTTTTTCAAAAAAGTGCATGCCAGCAACAGCGATAACGAAAGAGGAAGTACTGCGAACTATGTTGATTAGTGACATATCCTCGAAGTTAACGAGGATATCGACTATCTTTTCACGCAGAGAATCCGTCAGATAATTACTGAGAATCATCGAACAAGTGTTAGGGTTCAGCATTGGTAAGAAGCAAGCAGGGCCCAGGTATCAAAGTTGAAGGCGAACTCCCATGGCCTCCCACCGTTGACCAAGATCTCAGTTAACAATGACGTTTTCTACGTAAGCCGTCACATTTTTTAAATTATATATTTACAGGAAAATATATTTGAAGATTCAGCTGAAGTAAGAGATTCAGCCATACGATTGAAGGACTGTGGGGATCCCTCAATCTGGCAACAGTTGGGATTTTGTTGAGAACCGTCTCTATAGCGACCCCTGGCTTCCTGAGTAATTTAATAATGCTTGCTAATAAATTTGAGAATCTGGAAAGAATCAACTGGTTTCTAAATCTTAACAGCAATTATATGAGAATAAATAATTTCGTTTTATATGTAATCCAAAGCTTCAATCATTCAGTAACTTGATAATATCTCTGCTATTTGTTTACTGCTCTGCGTCTAGTCCAATAGAATGCCGTGCGTTCGGAGTTGGAGGAGTGGTTACATTGATAGGAGATGTTCCCATTCAGTGACGCTAGTTGCCGACATATCTTTACCTAATTAAAATTTTCGTATAATTGTTGTTAAGATTTAGGTTCCGAATGCGAATGAAAAAATGTAGTCTATATATCAAGTTTCTCAATTGTCGAAGAAACGTATCTATTTGGTGAAAAATGCCACATTAGTTTACCTCCAGACTTATATTTTTAGACTCGTTATCGTACACAGAGTACACAGAATTCAGTTTTTTTTTTCAAATAGTTATACCTTCTGTAAATATTTGGTTCCCAACACTATCATAGATTTTGGACTGAAAGTGAGATTGGGCATGTTCTTGAAAAAGTGATTTCAATTGGTTTTTATCGTTACAGATACAGACATAGATACTAGGCAGCACCCCCCAGAAAGAGGGTGGCCGACGGCAAGGCGCACCTCACACGCTCACACTCACACAACTTAGCCCTTTTATGCTAAAGGGTCCGGCTGATAACCCCACAACACACTCTGGGTCACGAGAGCGGTCCGAGGATCCGTTGTCAGAAGCAGGGCTCGACAGTTTTCACTGGTTTACCCCCGCTGCGTCATGATAGCCGGGCCCACCCCCACCCACGACCATCACGACAACGTGATGCCAAGGGCGGGAAAGCTCATCAGAGCAGCATCAAAATCAACCATTCTCCACTCACGCCTGTTCATTGCACGCTCTTGCTACTTCCACATTTGTGTCTCTCCTTCCTAACGACTGCTTCACACCATCTATCCACCCAAACTTCGGTCTACCTCTAGGCCTGCGACCACTCACCTCCGTTTTCATCATCCTTTCCACCAATCTCCCTTCATCCATCCTCTACATGTGCCCGAACCATCTCAGAACACGCGAATCCACTCTGCCCTCCAACTTCTTCACCATCCCCGTTCTGATTCGAACCACGTCGTTTGTGGTCCGGTCTCTCAGCGTTACTCCAGTCATGCTCCTCAAACATTTAATTTCGAAAACACTCAACCTTCTTATCTCTACTACTCTCACCCCCCCAAGTCTCAGCTCCGTAGAACACAGTTGGGACAACAACACCCTCATACAGCCCTCTCTTTGCTTCCATCCCCAACGTCCTACAGCTCATTAGACTCATCCCTGAACACAACACTTTACACCCCTTCTTCACACGCGCCTTCACTTCAGTTTCCACTAGTTCAGTCATCAGCACATGGGAGCCCAGATACTTAAAACACTGAACTTCCTCCAGGAGCTCTCCATTTAAAGGGGACACTAATCATGTTCGCATCGACAGTTCTCGAGCATCTCATCACATTACTTTTACCCACGTTCACTCGGAGATTCTTCATTTGACACTACCAAATTCAGACACTAGCCTACATAGCTTCTTCTCTGAATCCGCCACTAGGGCCGTATCATCCGCAAATAGCAACTGGCTTAACTGCCAACTCCCCCGTTCTCTTCCAACAGCTCCAAGCCACGACCCAGCACACTCGCGTTCACCTCCCTGACCACTCCATCCATGTAGAGGTTGTCTCACTTTCACTCGCTTGCCACTCTGACACATGCTCGGCTGCCAACATAGAAACTCTGCACCGCTTTCAAAAGATGTCTGCCTACTCCATGAAAACGCAACACCCTCCACAGCGCTTCCCTGTTAATCCAGTCCAATGAATTCTCCAAATCCACGAAGACCCAGAGCATATCCTTTCCCTCTGCAAGGTACTTCTCACACATCTGTCTCACTGCAAAAATCTCATCGGCACACCCTCTACCATTCCTAAAACCACACTGTTCCTCTCCAAGTGCGCAGTCCGTACAGTCTCTAATCCTTTTGGTCAGCACTTTCCCGTACAACTTACCAACCACACATAGCAGACTGATACCTTTGGAGTTGCAGCATTCATTGTTATCTCCTTTGCCCTTATACAGCGGAACAATGCAGGCACTGCACCACCCAATCGGTACCACGCCTGCCACATAACACAAGTTCAGTAACCTCACCAACAATTCGAAAATCGTTACTCCACCCTTCTTAGAGCACTCGGTCGCAACGCCATCCAAACCAGGGCTTTCCCTGCTTTCATCACCTCCACCGCCACCTGCACCTCTTCCCTGATAATTTCCGCCGCAAGTCTTTCTCCCAAAACTGGCATCCAAGAACCACCACCAACAGCAACAATGCCAGCCTCTCTGTCATCTTAGACATTCAACAACTCATCAAAATAACCGGCCCACCTCTTCCTTAGATCACCACTTCCCAACAACAACTGGCTGTTTTTATCTTTCACCACTTCCTCCTTTCCGGTCTCTCCCTTTCTCCCCCTCTTGACCTCTTTCCAGAACATTTTTTTGTTCTCCTCAGAGTCCTGGCACAACCGTCTGCCCCACCTGACATCCGCGTCCCTTTTGGCTCTCTTTACCACCCGCTTCACCTAGTTTCTTCTCTCTTTATAGCCTTCATAGGCCACCACCAACGTCACCTGCAACAACTCCTCAAACGCTCCTCTTTTCCGTGCCGCCGCCAGTTTAACCTCCTCGTTCTACCACTCGCAACCAATCATTCTGCACCCGCCCACACGGCGCGCACCACACACATTCTTCGCACATCTCAGCAACGCATATCTTAACGTCACCCATTTTCCTTCCACATCTCTCATGTCCTGCCCTCTCACGTTGTCATATTCTTCTCGCAACGCCTGTTGGAACTCCTCAGCTCTGCTTCTCAGATTCAGTTCACTCACTTTCACTACCTCTCTTCCTCCTCTCACTCTTTTGTTACCTTTCCACCTCTGCTCCACTCCTAATCTACCTTCCACCACCAGATGGTCAGACACTCCTCCACCCTCCCCTCTCAACACCCGTTCATCCAACAGCCTCCCCACCACTCTCCACGATATCAACGCTCTCTCCACCACTGCACCACGGGCCAACCTAACCATGTGTACTTGTGGATATCTCGCTTCTCGAACAAACTGTTCCCGACCACCAACTCCTGCTCCATACACAGACCTATCAGGTTTTCTCCACTGTTATTTCTACCGGGAACGTCATACTTTCCTTTCACATTCTCCACCACAGCATCTCCAACTCTCTCAATAAGGTCACCCAGTGCAACTACATTGAATTGACCTCTAAAACTCTCAATACACTCACTCAGGTCAGTCCAGAATTGCTTCCTCTCTTCCTCACTCCTCATGCCACCTGGAGCATATGCACTCACAAATACCCATCTTTCTACGCCTAACTTGACATTTACCCACATCAATCTTGAGGACACCTCCTTCGACTCGGTAACGCTACTCGCCAACCGATCGCTCAATATCAAGACCACACCTTCTCGTGCCCAACCTTCCTCCACACCAGACTTTCTTCCACTTACCACACCAAACTCATATTCTTCCATACCTTTCAATTTTGTCTCCCTCAGTGCCAACACATCAAACTTCCTACTCACAAACATCTCACCAATCTCCCTTCTCTTTACCCTATTCGTACTACAGCCACGCACATACAATAGGGTTCGGAGAGGCGTGAGCCTCTCTTCCCCCCGCTCGTCTTGCCGTCTTTGAGGAAGGGTCTTACAGAGAAAGGGATACCTCTATCGTTCGCCCCGCCCCTTGTAGTCGCCTTCTACAACACGTAGGGATTAAGGTAGCTTGATTCTGACTCCCCGGCTACAAGTCTCCAGATATAATACCGTAAGATATTTACATATCAAGTTAAATTTTACGTGAGTACAAGTCGCATTCGTTCCTTCGGCTGCACACCAACCTCAACCAAATTTTCTTTGACTAACCTACCTTCTAGCCTTCGTCCAGAGAAAATATTTGGGTAATTTTACCGACGAGGGCCTAGCTAATTGGTGTAAAGTCCAAGAAGTATCGAACAAATACATTTCAATTCATTCTTCCTGTGATGGATTATTATGCCTCAGCAGGTTTGAGTGATTGAAAAAAAACTATGAAAATGCCTTCACTGGCGCATTAGATGAATCGGTGACCGCTTCCGTGTGGCCCTCGCCGGCCGCCGGGACTCAGAAGCTTCAACTTTCTTGCTAGGTTTTCTTTTCTTCGGTGAAGCGTCCGCCCCTTCTTCGGCAGTGCTCTTTCCGCCAGATGATGACTTCTCTCAGTTCTCCTCAGCACTCTCAGATTCGCTGAATGCTACGTAGCCAGCGGATTTTGTCACTCTGGCTGAAGGTGCCTAACGAGACCGCTCGTGCGTCGAATATAAGCATCAGCTTTAGGAAGTGATTCAGTATCTCGGACGTCCTCGTCTGACTCGCTGTCACAGCTCTAACTTCTACCTCGTTGACCTGCCATCCTGACGTTGGTCCTCTTGACCGCCTGCTTTCCACCTCGTGGGGCAGCAGCCGCTTTGTCTACGAGGTTCTGATCTTCAACACCCTTAGCATGGCTCTGTTCCACTTTAGTCTCGCGCTCCTCCATCATGGCTTTAGTTTCGGGCTTGGAGAGTTTCCGCGCCTCCACCAAAATGAACATAATCATTTTGTTAACGTCAGCCTTGTGGAGCTTGTCGCCGTAACACGCAAACAAATCGGACATCTTTCTGATTTTGCTTGAACACTAGATTTTAATTAGACGAAATACTGAGGTCTATTAAACGAGATCGTCAACCTACGTACGTACTGTGCAAAATTCGAGTAATATTTATCAATCCCGCAAGGCCCTCTCAATATAAAATAAAGTAACACCTTTTGTACGTAAAATGTTGCAATGAAAGTCCGTCTGTTATCGGCTCAGTTAGAGAAAGGCAAGCTACACAACGAAATGTGAGAAACATTAGATTCAAGGGATGTCAGAATTTCTAGCGAGGCATGCCAATTGACAAACCAATTGTATGCACACTCTGGCCGTTATTTGATTGATGAAGGTATAATGATGCCCTCTCCTTTGTACTAAGATAAGCCAGAACAACATTCAGTCCTCACCGACGAGCGTACACAAAGTACAGCAGCGTAGTGCGTTGTGCACCGGGACGCCCTTTGGCCACCCTCGCAAATGCCCGAACTGGACGTTTACTCCCAGCATGTTGCCTAGCATTGATTAAACCAGACTCATTTGCCTCAAATCGTAAGCCAGGACGAACCAATTTTACCGCATTCCTCATGTCACCGATACCTGCTTCATATTGCTGATATAAATATTCGTCTTAAGTAGGGTTGAAACGAATTCAGGTAAAATTTATTCTGGTCTAAGCAGGCTTCCCAAGTTTTATGTGGTTGCGTAACAGAACACGACGATCTCACCCAGCGCATGGAGTAACTTTTTCACCCGCAAAACGACGGCCAGAATATCTTTACTATATAACATGCAGCTTCTCATGAATACCTATGAGGACTTTTGGTAACCAGCCACTTATTTGGTCATCGAGAATTTGTTTATATCAAAACGCCTGCGTAGTAACAATTCAAAGTGAAGAGCGTGAACATTTGTTTGTCTTTGCCAGTTATTTCAACCACTTGACTGGAAACATATGTAAGACAAGAACTGTTCGGTTAGAGGATAGCCACTACCCAACTGCCTGAACTGAAAATATAGGAAATATAGGGGATCCCCACACACTGCGCTCACGATCGAAGGGGGTATTTCTAGCACACAAAATTTAAATCAAACTATCACAAACATATTATTACAGGCCTAATTTGTAAATTTGTCACGGTTGGTATTTGAAAATGGGCAACAGTTAACGTGATACTTTACCTCCTAAGTAAAGAATGAATATCCCGTAGAAGTCCTTCATCTCGAGTGGCTTCAGTCCAGGGCCTTCCTGTTTCTCAGGGTTAAGACACTTCTTGGCGTGGCTCAGAGAATCATCCAACAGCTTGCTGACGATGCCGAACTCATTCAGTCGGATGATTCTACAAACAGTTAAGAATAAGTATTTACATATTACCCTTGAATGTACGAGTGACAGATACTAGAGGAAGCTGTGTTGGACGCATTTTATTGTATCATACAACGTTACATTACTACTTTTGAGACCCCCGTCTGATGAGCCAAGAGATGGCGAATACACGGGTCATGTTTAAACGTCCACTTTCGGATCTATGTAAATGTATGCATATTGGGATATATATATATATATATATATATATATATATTGTGGTTGCTACGTAGCCTCTACTCTGCGTTTGGCTGAATTGTGTAAGGTGAGCTAAAGATTCCCTTCTTTGTAAACATATGAAGCCCTCATCAAAATGTGTCCCAATCCCTTACAAGGATGATCAAGTTAATTAATATAGAGTGTGTTAACGGCATGTGATATTACAATAGATGATGGAGACAATCTCTACTGTGTTGCACACGCAGTTTGTATGAGTTGCGATCCATGTTACGTTGGAGAGACTAGTATCTCCGTTGTGATACCTCAACTGCGATTCATGTTACGTTGGTGAGACTAGTATCTCCGTTTTGACACGCCAATTCAGTGCGCAGTTTTTGTTCATGTACAACCGTCAACAAGAAACTGCTTTTTTACGAATCCCACGTAATGAAATCGAGATTAATCAACCAGATCCACATTTTAATAAAACAATATAGTGCATGTTCCTAAAACGAAAATACATATAATATATTTTGTCCTATAGGAATAGACATATTTAGGATATGTGACTCATACCCATTAGATCTCATGAACAATATTATCTGTTTCAAAAGATCATTGAACGGTCACTCAAGGGACCATGAACCCTGCATCGTTCGATGTAGTTAATTTTCATGGTTACTTATGATAGTTCATGCGCAATAATTCAATTTTTTTACACAAAACAAATAGAGCATAGTAATTTTGATTTTCTCGGTGTCCGGTTTTGGTAATGTTTTCGAAAACCTGTGATCAACATGACCTGCGGAGCAAGCAATGACCCTACAGTAAACATTAATGAGTGTTCTTCAAAGTGACAGCACATATTAATTAAAAACAAATCACGAACATCATACAAGCTTAGAACATTTGCGATGTGTGGGACATTGTGATGCCCTTTTTCATCCGTACCACACTATGGTTTATACGGTTTCACTAATTCTGATCTCTCTTCTCAACTCCTCCCATGGTCAAAGGCGATGCTTCAAAAGAGTTTACATTCGCTGATAAAAGTTACGAACTAATTTACAGGATCCACTAGAATGACTGTGATGGAAACTCGTGTGATATCAGCAATTTTCTTTAGTTTGGTTTCTCTGATCGACTTGGGTGCAAGGAAGAGTACGACAGTATCTAATTTATAATTAAATGTCCGTATAATTGTGTTAGGGGAATGAGTGAGTATAGAGACCTTGATATCTCTATCGATTCCATATGAAAGATTTTCTTATATTGAGTTATAAGCAACAATTGGGGGAGGAGAAGCTGCCGAAATATTGCATTAGATAACATCACTAAATAATCCGATAAATCTCTTAAGTTCACTCATCCGGTGAATTTAAGAGTTTCTTGCCAGGCACATTTTCAGTCTATATTTATACTATTTTGGGTCACAAATTGTGCCATGAATTGACCAATCATGTATCCAGAAGTTACAATAGAAGATGTGTGCAAGAAAGTCGTCCACAGAGGTCATATTTGCTATCAAATCAAATCTGTTTTAAATAAAATATCTGCATTGCTACCCAAGAGGCAATTCTGAATCATCTGGCCTTTTGCGAGAACCCCGCGCATGCTAGGGTAGCCAGACTGAAAGCAGGTTTCCGGTACGTTCTTCAACGCTGATTTAATACTAAATGAACGTTAAATTTAGTTGACCAGGAAACTGGATTTTTTCTGGTGCTGTCAATCAATCAACTTTTTAATATAAAACAAATTTAGAGATGTACATGCTTAGCAGTCATCTATGTTCTGGATGCTCACAAGTAGTATATATGTCTGCGAAACGGCCTACTGAAGGATTATAGATAGGCGTTAATTAGCGGTGGGCGGAGAGTAGGGTACGATGCATGCAACCTGACTCCACCGGGTGTACGGTAGTTTGATCATTATATATTTACATAAGGGTATTAGCATTTCAATGCTTGGGGGATATTGCAATTTCGTTGCTTTCGTATTGCATTTCAATGCAGTGTCCTCTGAAAGTTTTTTTGGGGGGTATTGAAATACATGCATTTAAAATATATTTTTTATTGGTAATTACAATTACATAATAATTTGCAAGCTGTATTAAACGTCAAGACTCCACACATATTCTTCTTGCACGATTGTTGATTTCCAGACACGTTCATGATGAATTTTCACCTTGATATCATTCCTTCGAAGTACGATATTGATCAATTTGCACGTGGCATAGATTCAATTAGTTTATTGTTATTTTTATCCGATTGTATTAATCAGTACTCTTGCGCTAAGCCTAACTTACTTCTGCAGTATCTCCTCCATTCGTTTTTTCTATGCTGTGAGATATCCGATGAAGGTAAATAGATACAATATTTACAGGATGACTGAATCATTCCTAGAGAAGAATCATCCAAGAGTATAATTGACTCATTCGATGCTTGATTGGTGGATTCAGAGAGGTCGGGGTTGGGATATTGTGACTGTTTTGTTCATTTATCACTATATATTCTTTTATATGATTAGTGTGGTAGGCATGTTTTATAGCTCAACATGCAGCCTTTGTGTGCGATTGACCCTGTATGGTACCAGCCTGATATTGAATTTTAGGCAATCTTCTGTGGTTTCCATCTATTTATTTCATATGTATATAATATATGTAGGAATAGTATGGATTATTAATCAGGTTGCTTGCGGGTTAATGTATACTTTTTCTTAGGACGGTATATCTTCGTTACGAGATTTTATCTACCCCATATTGTATTATCCAGGTTATAACCAGATATACGCGGTGTTCCAATAGCGAGAGTACCTGAACGATATGGATTTATTGTAAGTTGAAATATTATGTTATGTATACTTAGTTATGATCGGTTTGATTAATATTGAATTTGTATTGTTTTTTGGAATTTGAATAGTTATCTCATACAGTTCTAGGTATTTTCAGGAGATTTCAGGTTTGCATCTTCCACATTATTTCAGGCATAATTGTTGTGTCATTGCAACATTTTGGTATTTTAAAT
>SDVV010039407.1:0-10634 GCA_016164225.1 Gammarus roeselii | reverse complement strand
CCCCGACCAAAAGCAGTGCGGGTCACCACCCTGGCATAACTGCCTCGACCTGCAACAAGAGCCGGGAGCCCCCTCTCCCCACGTTGCCGGGCAGCACCAGCACCACAGACTACAGCCGAACCAGCCCCACACTCCTCCCCCGCCCACAGCAGGCTCCTCCTCCTGAACAACTCCCGGCGTTGTTTGTACGTAAGATCCCTCTGGATAAATACGCTTTCACACCCGTCCATACCTTTCAATTTCCTTGCATTCAACAGAATCTCACTCCTTCAACAGGTCTATGACTACTGAAATTATTTCAGAAAATTGGAAAACAAACACCTCAGCCATACTCAAGAAGGATAGTAGGCAAAAGCCAGGAAAATATAGACCAATCAGTCTCATCCCTAAAAACCTTTGAAAGATTGATAAAAACAAGTAGAACATGTCACCTTGAGAGGAACCACCTCATCAAGGAAACCCAACATTGCATCAGAAGCAGACTTAGCTGCCTGTCCAATCTCCAGGACTTCTTCAACAAGATCACTGCAATATACGATGAAACCAAGGCTGTTGACCTTATTTATCTTTACTTTCAAAATGTGCTTGATAAGGTCCCCACATATGTCTACTGAAAAAAGTGTAGGCACTTGGCATGACTCAAAACATGGCCAGGTTGCTCCAAAACTGGTTCACGGACCGCAAGCAATGGTTCTGTGTTGGCCAAGGAATGTATGTATGAGTGTGTAGATAGACATACAGCAGTTTCTCCTAGTTAGGAGGGTGGCTAAGTTAGGCCGACACAGAAGGGGAAGGCACTCAATCTCCCTGCCACAAGACTGCCTCGTCCATGCCGAGGTCCAAACTTGCCACATGCAGCACCAGAGGCTGGCACTGCAGCCCAATATGCTACCCACTAGGCCACAACGGCCTCAGAAGCATAATTAATGTTATAAATGGCTTGGACACGGACAGCTAACAAAATTTGCTGATGACACTAAACTCTGCCACAAAGCAGACTGTGAGCATGATTGCATAACCATCCAAATGGATCTGGATAAACTAATGGACTGGTTTGATAAGTGGTAAATGAACTTTAATATTGAAAAATGCACAGTTATGCACATTGGATCACAAAATCAAGACTTACCTTATGTCATGACAGACCAGTATATGACTGAAATTGACCAACCACAAGGCCTTGGAATATTAATCACCAAAATATCTTTAGTGGAAAAACCAAGAAGAAGCTAGCTACAAGAAAGGCAATAGAATCCTTGGCTTTACATCCTGAAATTTCCACTACAACTCCATGGACATCATACTTCCATCACATACTTCACTCGTCAGGCCTCAAATGGAATTGGCAGTACAATTTTGGTCCCCTCACGTAAGAGGGGATATTAACAAAATGGAACGTGTGCAGCATCGAGCAACAAAAATGATTCCTGAACTCAGAAATGACATCCGAAAAGACTCCACAAATCGAAACTGCTATCACTTGAAAGACAACTTAGAGGCAAGTAGCTAAATGGAAACTTTCAAATACTTAACTAGCTGTAGTAGAGCTAGCCCATAGGGCCTCTTAGACAGCAATTATAATCCAAGGAACAGAAATAACGCACACAAGTTGCAGCTAAAAGTATTCAGAACATCAGTGACTGAGACTTTCTTTCCCATCAAGATACCAACAATTTAGAACCATCTACTGTCTAACCACCTCGACAAACATTGGGAGACTAATCAACCCCCTTACCAAGAAAAGGTGAACTTAGGACAATTGCTGCCAAGGTGGCAACAACCTCTGTTGGAGTCTTGAGCATCCGGCAGCCCATGAACAATGGGCATCTCATCTAGGCTGGGCTAGTTGTACTGCAATTCAATTTTGCAATAGCTACTGCTAGAATGGACTATTCAGCCAATCCCAGGCCTACTACTACTACAAGGAACATCTCAACATGAGCATAAATGCTCGTTTTGTTTCCTTATTCTAAACTAATTTATTGTACATGAGCTACAGAAATAGAAACAGCAACATTTTTGGGATTTCTTTTCCTAGAAGTGGAATTCCTTCTTCAGTCAATTTATTATCTGACCTATGTATGGAAACTCCAAATAAATCTTTTGTTAGGTTACACAAATAAGTTTTATTTACTTCAGTCTTACATTGCATACTTACTTTAGTGCTCATTTCTGCCCACCTGTGTGATTGTGATCTACCTTCAAAAACAGAGCCTGAGCTTTAAACAACAGCTGGCCCACTCAGTAACCTCTCATTCATTGGTTTGGGCTATTTATTTATACCAATCAAGAGGTAACTGCCCATTCATCCCTGGACATCATTATTCAGGTCCAATTAGTTGCAGTCTTGTGTGAATTTTTTTTTCCATATATTTTCACTGAATTTTGGACCATTGCCACCATCATTCACCTTTCTCCAGACACAACGTGTTCTTATGTCTTGCAGTCTTATGCAATGGTACTCGCTCTTTTTGGCTGTTCTCTTACAATCCCTTTTGCACTTACTCTGCCTACTATTCTACATGCACTCATTCTTTAGCCACCATGCATAGCTCATTCTATCTAATCTTATCTTGTAAGCTAACACTGCTTTCATCCCTTGTTGTCCAAACAGATTTCATCCCATATCTCCTCTCATAACTGACACGCACATGCCACAGTACCTAATCTACCCCACCGCTGTTGTGTCCTAAATATTCTTCCTGTTTTTTCACTTCTCATACCCATTTTCAGTCATTTAGCATCCAAGATACTTTTATTCTGTTGTAGCGTCAACCTGGGTGATTCTTCACTATTCTGCATACTTTGTAAGTAACTAAATAAGAATAACCTAGAAACTTTGTATTTACAGTGTGTATAGTTACTTTAATAACCATGACGCACCATAAGATCCAATAACTAGAAATTACCAGCAAGATTGTTGTAGCAAGCTTGTTTGTTGTATCAACATATCAGCATCAGTCTTTTATAAGAAAAGAGGACAATCTTTCATCAGATGAGAGAAAACATTAAAGACTATAGACAAGCATAGACTTCTGCTCAGCCTGACTTCAATTGCCTACTGCCACCCTATTTGAAGTTCTGTTAACTACTTTGTTGAAATGCCAAATACAGACTTCAAATCATATGATTTCATCTTTGCCACAGTGAAGGGATACCCCCATGGGCCAGGAAGGATTGAGCCATTTGAACCTGCCAATGGAAGACCCCCCCCCCCCCCCCCAAGAAGTACCATATTATTTTTTGTGGCACCAGAGAAACAGGCAACCTCAAGGCAGAAGACTTGTTCCCCTACCATGTGAACAAGAACGTTTTGGCAAGCTACGGCAGCAAGAATTTTTTAATGTGGGTCTCTGGGAGCTTGAAAACAATCCAGACTGGGACCCAAACAATAAAAGCAACAGGATCTTGCAAGAGGAGGATGAGATCCAGCAAGAGGAGGACAAGATCCAGTAAGAGGAGGAATCAATGCCAAACTCACCTTGTATTGCCCTCAATGACTGCCTTGACTTTGGTGCTTCCCTGATGCTTGGTGGGCAGGTTGTTGCTGGTGCTTGGGGCAGCAGTTAAGAGGAAAATGAGGCTGATGATGGTACGGATATTTCGAAGGAACTTTGTGCTTTTTGTGGATGCTGTTAAACTGTAAAGTCTATTGAAAGTCATGACTGGAGTGGGTCTTTTAACCTAGTCTCAGAGTGTATGGGTCTGAAGAGAGGTGTGATGGACAGACTTCTGGAGGATGGAGGACGTGCAATTACTAATCATTGTATTCATTGCTGGTGTAGCCAACATGAAAGGAGAATTTTTGTTGGCAGTATTGACTCCCTAGTGGGCAAGTCTGCCTTTAATCAACTGGTTGTGGCTGTTGGTGCTTTGTGTGCCCAGGTTTGAGTGCTGATGAGCAGTATACAGACTGCTCAGAACCATGATTGTACACCTCATGCTCCTAAGCTTTTTTTCCCAGGTCCGCCCAACTTTATGAAGTTGTTCGGGAAAAAATGTGAGAGGTCCAAGAGCAGAAGAAACGGTAACAATGTAATTTTAAGAGGCCTGGGTGAGATGGTGGGTGATGTGAAGACTGGTTTTCAGGGCCTTGTGTGACATCTGATTGGGCCTGAATGTGACCTGCATGAAGTCCATAGAGTAAACGGACAGATTGGAATGTTCAGAGCAACGATCTATGATGACAGCGCATGGAGTGAGATTCTGTTGAATGCATGAAAATGTTAAGGTATGGAGGGATGTGAAAGCATATTTATCCAGAGGAATCTTACACACAAACAACGCCGGGAGTTACTCAGGAAGAGGAGCCTACTGGGGGCGGGGGAGGAGCGTGGGGCTGGTTCGGCTGTAGTCTGTGGTGCTGGTGGGGCCCAACAGGGTCGGGAGAGGAGGCCCGCTGCTTCTAGTGCAGGTCGAGGCATTTATGCCAAGGTGGTTGTGGTGCTGCTGCAATGTTAACCGCCCGGAGCTACTAATCACCGCTGATGTAAGTAGTACTGTTTAAAATTAAAGAAATGGTGTAGTCAGAGCCCTTTGGATTGATGTAAATAAATAATGGATCAGAATTGTACTCATTGTAGTCTAATTTATAATGACGCTCCTTCAGGACCTTCAGAGCCATCAAAACATTTGGTTCTTCAATAGGCTAGCCTACTCTGCACCCTCCGTATAGCCTCCAACAAGATAAGGTGCCCTTACCAACTGTTGCGTCCTGCTGTATCCACCAGCATTAATGACCAACGTGGTTTTAGTAGTCTCTACCCAGAACAAAATCTCAGAATCTGGTGGCTGTTCTGGGCTGAGATATCAGTTTTTGACAGCTACCCTAGGACAGCACCTTTCTAGTTTGTCTCCATCATCTAGCATCTGCCTATTCACAGTTCTAGTCAGGCTTATCAGTAGTCTCCCTAAGCCATTTGTTAATTAGGAAGAGTTTGCCATCACCCTTGGTCATATATTGACAAGGTAAGCTGTTGCTTGTGGAACAGACCTGTCGTTACATGGGCAGTGTCTGGAATATATAGTTAGGTCTGCCATGTGCAGAAGTGCCGTTACATTGGTGAGGTAGCCTTGTAGTATTTCTGACCTGTCATAACTTTGACAGAATAGGTCTGACCAGCTAGACCTGCTACCAATAGCAGAAGTGTCATTATATTGACACGAGGTAGAGCAGATCGTTCTGGTCCATCATTATACTGGCATTTAGCTCAGGCAGCATATGGGGATCTAATACTGCATTATACCCCAAAATAGCAATTGCCAGGGAAAATAGCACATTCTGTACATGGCGTAATTTCTACATTTGTATCATAATATTGAGTGGCACATTTCTTTATCATAATTAGCATAAGAATTAGCTGAACATTTGGCCAATACTTTAAAATGCTATCTGGTCAACCAGATTATTATTGTTGGGCTTCTTAAATGGAACATTGCATGTTATTAGTTGATTACTCTTTTGTTCATGGCATTTATTGCTTAAGAGCTGAAATATAGTACTTCATTGTGATGCCTGGTTGATACCATAATTATCATCTGGCATTAAAAATTTAGCATGAGGAAAATCACTGTTTGTATTCAGAGGTTGACAGTCCTGTAGCTGCATCAGCTGACAGCTGATAGTATATTTATTAACATTCCAGCTCATTGCTAGCTACATCACACCACCTGAAGTTTATATTTACACTTAGGGGCAGTCTATCAGAAACTAGATTTTTTTTTTGCGGATGGGACCTAGGCTGTCAACATTGAAGCCGCCCATAACACCATCCTCGGTATGACCAGCGTTGATGTCTATCCATAAAGATCAATGGAACCAAGAGAAAATTTGGTCCCATCCTCCCGCAAGCAACAACTCCAGCCCCATCAACGGAAATATTTGTAGAACCAACACAAAAAAAATATGCCAGGTCTTCTATCATCTGCCAGGAGGCAGTGAAATTTTCAAACATATGAGGGTGTTATGCACCTTAAGTAACGGTTTATATATATATTTATGTACAGTTGCTGCTTCCAGCAACTAGGGGCCCTGAGTAGGGTACCAAACTGCACACCACTTGACATTCCTGTCCCCTCAAGCTTAAGCAGCCTGACACCCCAGTGTGTACAAGAATACCATTTCACTGTACGTGTTTTTATGTAAATGTATGCATTACAGACTAAAGTATAGTTGACAATTTTTAATATGGGTAGCACTGATAACAAGCTATATTACTGTAAGTTTTACTAAATAACTCAGTCGTGTTGATATCTAGATTGATACCTAGTTTTAAATCTATATGTTATGTGTATTTCTTCAGACAGCCCCGGGATTAGGTCACTTGCACAAGAACCATCATAAGTGTATGCCATTTGTGCCTGCCTGTCAAGTGGAGAGGTCAGCATTTATGTGCCTGCTATAGGATAACATGCAGGCCATGTGTTTATTCTAAAAGGGCTAGAATACCTTGGGTGCCAATGGTACACAAGAAAACCAGGAGACACGCCCCTGAACAGTAAGCAAACGGTAGAGCTGTTCTCATTGGAGAATTCCAATTTCACACATTAACGCAAGGCGCCTCCCTTATAGAAAATTTTGAGTCATTGGGAACAGTTAGCAATGGGGAGAGCGGACAAACTCAGACAAACACCCAAGGCCACCGTAGAAAGACCTAAAGTTGAGTTTTAGTGTTTGCTCATAGACCCATTTAGAGTACTGTATGTTAGGATTTCACTGACCCGTTGATTAAAGAACCATAGCAATTGTGAGTGTTTTATTTTTGTCTTATTACAAATTAGTCATTAGGAGGTTATTAGTGAAAATCTCATAACATAGGCACTATAGGAATATTTCTATTGACTCCAGGAAGAAGTAGGAATCTAATTTACTAAACAGGCCTGATAACCATAAGCTGTTCCATGCTTATGAGAGGAATAAAAAGATTGGTTGTCCAGCAGTTGGTCCTCTTGCTTGCCATGTCAATGGGTGAGATAGTGTGAGATCCTGGAAGGATGTGCAAAGTCTTAGCTGCTTCTTTGTGGGAAGTCTTTGTTAGTACAGCTCCAACCCACCCAGCCCTTTTCCAGTTCTTTGCAGGAAGTTTGGTAGATGTTGACTTTCCTAGGTCGGGTGTCGAGCGTGTTCTTTACGCTCTTGATCCCAGTTCCAGTGTGGGTCTAGACAGCCTTCATTCACATCTGCAAAGGAACTGTGCTGTTGAGCTCTCCCTCCTTCTGTTTGATTTTTCAAAAGTCATTGGCAACAGGAATGGTCCCTGAAGCCTGGAGCAGATTGCAGGTTGTGCCAATATTCAAGGCCAAGTCTTACACTGATCCTCTAAATTACAGGTCTGTGAGCATTGGTTTGCTGCAAATTGATGGAAAGAATGGTTGTATCCTGGTTGACTGCGATTTTGAAAGCAAGAATATTTTGTCACCTTATCAGTATGAATTTCAGAGAGGCCCTGGCACTGAGGACCAATTGCTGTTGACCTATGATGTTGGGAGGTGGATTGATAGGGGATATATTGTGGATGTTGTCATGCTGGACTTCTCAAAGGCATTTGATGTGGTGAGTCATGCTGTGCTTTTGTCCAAATTGGACCCCTTGGGTGCTTGTAATTTTTTGCTAGCCTGGATCTCTGCAAATCTCTCTGGCAGAGTGATGAGCGTTTGCCTGAATGGCAGCGTGAACAGCCCAGTTGCTGTGATAAGTGGTGTGCCCCAGTGTTCTGTCCTTGGGCCACTGCTGTTCCTGATCTATATTAATCACATCTCACGTGGTCTCTCATGCAAGTTCAAAGCATTTGCTGATGACTACAAGTTGTACTTGAGATACTCGCACAAGGACACTGAGTCTGCTGCTTGAGGTGTCCAGCCACTGCCAAGTGGGTTGGATACAGTTGACTCAGTTGCATGGTCCTGGAACCTTGGATTGAATCCAGATAAGTATATTGTGCTGCACTTTTAAAGGGGTTGTATTGATTTCAATGCTTTGGTTCCCACTAACCAGTAAATCCTGCAGGGCAGAGTATTGAAGTTTATCCCTACACACAAGAAATTGGGTGTCAGTGTAAATACCAGTTTACGATTCCACCATCATATTTATGTGGTGGCTGCAAAGGCTGGTGGGTTAGCCAACTGTTTGCTGAGATGAACTGTTTGCAGGACACAGGAATTTATGCTGTCACTATATGTTTTGCATATTTGTCCCTTTATTGAGAATGCATCTTTTGTTTGGAACACTGGATATTGTGGGTACTGCAGGCTGCTGGAGTTTGTCCAGAGGAGATGGACTAAAAACATTGATGGACTTTCTGACATGGACTATAGTGGTTGTTTGAGGAGCTATAAATTTGTTTTCCTTCAAGGGTCGGATTCTTAAGGCAGACCTGATCAAATATTCAAAAAATTTGCATGGTAAATCCAAGGATTTGCCAACTATGTTTTCTTTGGCTTCAAGATTTGGTACTAGAGGTCATATGCTGAAGCTGGTGTTTTCTCCTTTCTCTTCTGATGTCCGCAGTAGGTCCTTCAGTGTGAGATGTGTTGGTGTGTGGAATGGCTTGAATGCTGACATAGTGCAGTTGACAGATATCACTTGCTATAAGCAAGCCCCTGCTCATCTGATGTACAAGGACTTTTTAAATTTTGACTAGGCTGATGAAGTGTAATTCATTTGTAGGGATATGTGTGTAAGCATGTATGTATTTTTTTGTGTGTATGTATGTACCTATGTGTGTATGTGTATATTTTATTTTGTGACTAACAGAACTGCTGTATGATCAGTTGCCTGAAGCATAAATTTCCAGTTTTTTTCCCGATCCATTATTTTGCAGGGCTTTTGCAGTCTATGGTGCCGTGGCATTTGTGCCTTCTGTCATGCTCTGCACTCAGGCTTTGCTGGGGTGTGGGGTGGTCTTGAGGCAGACAAGGTGAGAAACCAAGGTGAGAAGCCCAAAAAAGTTGTTTGTAAAAAACTTTGCAGCAAGCTATGCCCCTAGACAGGCGTGACCCCACATTGAATGGGGTAACTCCATGCACCTCTTAATAGGCTGAACATGCCTATAGTAGTATATATCAGTTAATTAAAAAAACAGTATGAAAATGTTTACGTCTGAGAGGACTTTTTGATGCTAGTCCTATGTTGCAGTTGTTCTTTAGAGTTTTGGAGATTCTGCCTATATTTTCATCAAAGGTAACAATTTTTTCCCGCAATAATTGCAAACTACTTTGATTGAAAGTCATTCCAGTCAGAGTCAATACAATAAAACAAGTGCACAAGATATTTTTTATCATTTCTATAACAAACTAATTACATCAACATGAATACAGGTGTGCTGGTTATGACATTGCATGCTCAAATGACAACATACTAAAACAAAATTTACACTTGGCCTAGACTTGTCACCCTGCGATATAAACATCCTGTCATTATGAAATTAGCAAGGTAGATACTATGAAATTAGGTAGATACATACTATGAAATTAGCTGCATGGTAAGGAGCCCAATGTTGACGCACTTTTAGACATTTAGTTTTCAGAAAATTTGTAATGCTGGGTCATAGGGCCTAGAACCTTGGATATAGACCTAAAACATTCAGAAAATTTGTCATCTTTCAATATATGTTCATGAAAATATCCTCTGACTTTTTTCCCCATTGTAGTGGGTGACGGGAACCTGGAACGTCAACACTTTCCGCAATACCTTGTGTTAACGTACCTGGCCCTATGTTGACGCAATATCACAAAAATGCTCATATGTCAAACAGTTGAAGAGCTAGAATTGTGAGCTTCACATATGTTAAGGAATAACATTATGTACCCAATGGTATGTCAAACTTTTTATTCATTTTTTTTTAATGAAAATTTGTTGAAAAAAAATTGACAAAGTGTCAAACATGTGTATATTTGGCAACTGCCCTTGCACTTCATGACCCCAGAATGTTATTTGATATATTTTTAAAAAAATAAGGCTGACTTTACGCAGCACCCTGCTGCCAAGCAGCAGCGTATCATTAAACTATGCCGCTGCTTGTGAACTGGCAGTCTTGAACGCAGCACCCCACTGCCAAGCAGCAGCGTATTGTTGAACTACGCCGCTGCTTGGGAACCGGCAATCTTGACTCTCAAGGTCGCTTGCTGCGCAAATGTTTGTATCGGGATTGCAGCCAAGGTGAGAGGGTCTGTGCTGCTCTACAGCTCCCTACCCCTTTACACCTCTCTTCCCCCTCCCCTGCTCAACATCTCCGCAGAAAGAGGTATTGCGTCTGTACAAAACTCCGCAGCGCAAGCTGTGAAGTATATGCAACTCTGTGGTCAATATGTTCTCCATAACTCCGCGAGGATCACTATTATACTTACACTTGGAGTTTTTTGCTGTTCACAGCGTGGCTGCCACCTTGCCCACATCCGTGGGGCACTCTCCACTTGTGTTGCGGCATCTGCATTTGCATGTTGTAGCCACATTGGCCAGTCGGATCCCAGCTTGGCGTCAAAGTTTAGCAGGGAGTTGTCCCCACAGTGAGGGTATCCATTAATTTGCGGTCAATCTTAAACACAGCTGAGGTATTTATCCAGTTGGCTCTTGAACCTCAAAATGTTTGCTGTAGCTGACAGTTGTGGCACCCGTTTGATCTCAAGTATTTCCAATG
>SDVV010039406.1:0-10634 GCA_016164225.1 Gammarus roeselii | reverse complement strand
CAGGTTGGACTATAGAGTCGGACGGTTGGACTAGATTCTGACGGCTGGACTGGAATCTGACAGGTTGGACTATAGAGTCGGACGGTTGGACTAGATTCTGACGGCTGGACTGGAATCTGACAGGTGGGACTATAGAGTCGGACGGTTGGACTAGATTCTGACGGCTGGACTGGAATCTGACAGGTTGGACTATAGAGTCGGACGGTTGGACTAGATTCTGACGGTTCGACTGGAATCTGACAGGTGGGACTATAGAGTAGGACGGTTGGACTAGATTCTGACGGCTGGACTGGAATCTGACGATTGACATGAGTCTGACGGTTGGACTGGAGTCTGACGGTTGGACATGAGTCTGACGGTTGGACTCAAGTCGAATTATTTTAATTTGTGTTGTGAACTGCCATCTCAACATGTCATCTAAATTTCTCACAAAACTGACTAGTTAAAAAACAATCATATTTTTTAAATATATCCGTTGCGCTGCTCTAAAGTTCATGAAAATCAACATGGTAGAGCATATAACCAGCTTTCACGGTTAATATTCAAATAAATATTAATTTTTGTGGGTAAACTCAGCCGACTTGAGATCAGATTCTCTGAATGTGCCTTGTTCTGCATACATATATTCTCCCTTAAAAATACAACGGTCCTGATTAAGACACCTTTCAACACGTATGAAGATGAAAACACGATACACATTGACAGGACATTATAATAATTACGGAAATGACAGCCCACAACTCCTCTATATCGTGTTAAAAGGAATTGGGTTCATACTTATTGAGATATCAATAGTATCGGCTTGTTGTGCATACTAAAATTGTACGGTAAAAATGAATGGCTGAATAGATGCAATCAAGTAACGATGAAACGAGCGGCATTTGAACTTGAACGGAGTTACTTGCAAATAGGAAGCCAAACCACACTGTCCCCACGGCATTATGGGAGACACCTGAACTTGTACCAGCTGTGTACTTTGGCTTGATGAATATCCAAGTATGTTGGCCCAAAGCAGGTTACCTCTTCTCAAGACCTACAGCATAGATTCAAACAATAGATTTTGGAGAACTCCTATTTGCTTGTTTCTTCCTTGCATGCTTACTGATTTGGTCCCATAAAACTGTGCTTCTGGCTTTATCAAATATCAAACGTAACGTGATTAACTTATATATACATATTATTTGCATCTTTATCTCTGGTCTATTAGCTTCGTCGTCCATATTGGACAAACCAGTTTCATTATTATTTACCGTGGGAAGAACAGTCTGATATTTTCTAGCGTGTGTCACGCACGGTAACAGAGAAACCTCTATGCGCACGGTAACAGAAGAGTCACTATACGCACGGTAACAGAGGAGCTCATAAACGCACGGTAACAGAGGAACCTCTGTACGCACGGTAACAGAGGAGCCTCTATACGCACGGCAACAAAGGAGCCTCTACTCGTACGGTAATAAAAGAGCGTCCATGCGTACGGTAACAGAGGAACCTCTTTAAGCACGATAACAGAAGAGCCTCTATACGCACGGCAACAAAGAAATCGCTATTCCCACGGTAATCGAAGAGCGTCTATGCATGCGGTAACAGATTAACCTCTATAAGCACGGTAACAGAGTAGCCTCTAAACGCACGGTAACAGAGGAGCCTCTGCACGCACGATAACAGAGGAGCCTATACACGCACGATAACAGAGGAGCCCCTACAAGCACGATAACAGAGGAGCCTCTATACGCACGGTAACAAAAGAGTCTCTAAACGCACGGTAACAGAAGAGCCTCTATACGCACGGTAACAGAGGAACCTCTTTTTTCACGGTAACAGAGTAACCTCTAGATGCACGGTAACACAGAAGCCTCTATACGCACGGTAACAGAAGAGCCTCTATACGCACGGCAACAGAGGAGCCTCTACACGCACGATAACAGAGCAGCCTCAACACGCACGTTCACAGAGGAGCCTCTATACGCACGGACACGGAGAAGCTTCCATCCATCCAAGAGGCACAAAAAATAAGCTGGCGGTAGATCTGTGCCATCCCCAGACGAGAGAAGCTACACAAGAAAAAGACGGCGAGCCTTTCAAAGGTCAGCTGGTCAACGGAGGACAGCGGAGGGGCATTTCAGAGGAACAAATCCGCCGCCAGCAAGACAGCTGGCACTGCTGGTGGTGCTTGTTGTCACACATGGTGGCAGGGTTGAAGATGACAATTTCTTTTTGTTGCCACAGATGGTGGGATAGTTGAAAGTAGCTTTGATGTTTATTGCCACAGATGGAGACAGGGCTGAATGGGGCAGTAGGTGATTGTGTACACAAATTGTGGCAGGGTTGATGGCGGCAGTGACCCTTGCTTACAGAATGGTGGCAGGGTTGAAGATGGCAGTGGTATTTGCTGTTGCAGAGGGTGTCACGGTTGTTTGTCGTCGGAGATGGTGGCTGAGTCGAGGGTGGTAGTGGTGTTTATTGAAACAGATGAAAGCAGGATTGAAGATGGCATTGGAATTCGTTGTCACAGATGGTTCCAGGTTTGTAGTAGTGAGTGATGTTTGTTGTCACTGTCACTGCAGGGATCTGTTTATAGTCAAACATGATGACTGGATTGACGGTGGCAGAAGTGGAATTTCTGGTCTCAGATGGTGGCAAGGTTGAACGTTTTCAAGTATTTATTTGTGCTAGAAGACAACAAAAGGACACAATGAATCAAATAATGGGAACCTTGTAGGATGAAAAACATTTAACGATGATACTCGAAACAACTCAAATCAACACCTGAAGAATATGCCAGCGACCCATGGAGTTGATTTAAGATGGTATCACTTTGATCCTTGTTAAATCAATGGGAGCCGGTCTCATTGCTTTACGCCGTTTTGCTAATATTATGTACCGATGTCAAGCCCTATTTTGACCGTACTGATGTCAATACAAGACACAATTTTTTCAGAAAATGTGCTGACACCTTTGCCCAAGACTGTTTCGGAAACGGGATACACAAGGAAGTTAATTAGCTGTGATTCTGGTAAAATTTATCAGGTCGTGATTTGAAATTTTTGATTGTTCGCTGTTTACAACTTTCCATGGAAGTTTGCACAATTCTCCAACAACTCTATACGTGAAGAAGTAGCGTGCTAAGTCAAGCGTGAAACGCTTACCGACGATTTTTTAACCTTTATTCCTGGTCACTCCGTTTGCCTCAGAGTCAGATTGCTCGTTCGGTCGACGTTTTCCTTGCCCTTCATTGTCTTCAATGACATCTCTAACTCGACGCTTCTCTCCAGCGAAACAAGGTCGAGTTCGAGAAGTCTGTTTTTGCACGATTTATTGCGCGAAGTCTTTTTAAATTTAATTGCGTCATTTTTGAGATATGGAGAGCAGAATTGGACTGTGCACTCGAGATGCGGTCAAGCAAAGGATTGTACAACTTAAGAATACTGTGTCTGCTCTTGTACGAGACAGTGCGATGCCTAGCATGTCTCACTTCTCGGTGACAGGAACCAGTTTAATTCTGGACACGGCTCATCCATGCATGAGGTTGTAATGACCTATGTGCATAACTGCACATTTATCGACATTGAATTTCATTTGCCACTTCTATGACCAATCACCAATATTTGTTCAAATTTAATTGGACCTGTTGACACTCAACTACTGTTTACACTTGTCGTCCTAGCTTATCATCGTCCGCCAATTTGCTGACTTTCAAAAAGCACGTCGTTATCGAGATCGCATTTGCAAATAATGAAAAGGGACTGGACCAAAGACAAATCCTTGAGGCACGCTGCTTGTTACATTACCCCTCGGGGAGTAAGCCCCTTTCAATGCGACTCACTACCTTCTATTCATGCGCCAAGATTTTATCAAATTATTTAGCTCGCCTCAAATACCGATGCTGTGTATTTTACTAACTGTCTGTGGGGGACTTTATCGAAAGTATTTTGGAAATCATGGAATAATGATATCAATTGAGGATTTCGCGTCGTAATTTCAATATTTCACTCTAAAAATAACAGCTGGTTCGTCGGACAAGAACGATTACGTCTTAAGCCGTGCTGAAAGTCATCTATCAACCTGTTCATATGTAAGATTTTTTTAGTTTTATCCGTTGTCAAACGTTTTATCAATTCACCAATGACTGAGGTGAAACTAGTTGGTCAGAAATTGCCTGGAAACTTTTTGTCCCCTGTTTTGAAAATTGGAGTAGAGTTGGCTTTTTTCCGGGTTTCACTTTTTGCGAGACCTTCTGTGATTCAAATTGGGATGAACTTGATAACACAAATATTGGCCTATTAGAACACTCGTTGTAGTGTTGTCTGTTCCTTGCTCTCCACGGTCGTTCTCAAGAGGACCTATTACAGATCTTTATATTTGATTGCGCGAGATCAAACAAAAACATATCGGATAAGTTTTGTTGCTCGCAACGACTTTATTTTTATAATCTATTGTTTTACGTTTTAGGACCTTCGTTAGACTCTTCTGCAACTTTGACATTCGTGTTTTACAGCGGATTTGTGTTTTTCTGATGTGACGAGTGCTTTGCCTTTTCTTTGTAACTGAAGATGCTGCAGTTTTCTTTTGCAGAATTTAGTCTAATTGAATGCTAATCGCCTGTTGTTCACGGGATATGATCACGTAAAAATTTGCAAGTGTTCTTAAAAAATGGTTTAACGATTGATTGACGTCACGTCTGATGATTATATTTGCTGAAATCTTTGACTTTATTATAGTTTATTGAGGTTTTCAACTCGTACTCTATCGTACAACGGGTAAAGATATGGTCGTCAAAGTGGTTCGCCCACTGCACGTGACATGAGAGTTGCATGCACTTAATAGAAAACCAAGAATAATACTAATTCATGTAGGGGTATTTACCACTTGGGTCATAATATTATGGTCAGCGAAACCAATCAGGCGTTGGTCGGTGGCAGTACAATTCGTCTGTTTCCCAAACGAGGTCAGGAATATGGAACTCTCTAAGCACAATACTGATTTGTGTTGTGCCGACTTCGATGAGGATGTTGTAAAGATAGAAATTGCCTGCATCCGTGCTCTTTGTATGACCTCTTTCCGTTGGATTAATCTGAGAAGATAACATTGTAATCCCTGATCACAATAATTTTCTCTGTGGTTTCAGAATCAATTTCATCGGACTATACTTCAAATCGGTTGCATGTCATTTCGAATGTGCTGAGGCATTGACCCAACGCGTGGTGTTTTGTCACCGCCTTGCAGCCCCCGGCGTCCTACAGTTGAGTACAGTGCCTCGTTTTCTTTGACAGTTTTGATTTTGTTTTTGAATGATATGACGCGTTCATTGGTGTCTAAGTCAAACACTGGCAGTACTTCTATTTTCCTTGCAGATGGTGGTAGGGTTGAAATGCTAGTGATGGTATTTGTGATCACAGATAGCGACAGGGTTAAATGTGGCAGTGGGGGGATTTGGTGTCACAAATACGGGCAATGTTGAACTTGGCAGCCGAGTTTGCTATCGTAGATTGTGCAGGTTAGAAGGAGGCAGTGCTGTTTTAGGTGGCAGGGTTATTGGTGGTAGTGGTTTCTCTGAGAGACGGTGACGCCTGAAATTGGCTTAGCCTAGTGCCTTGACCCTGCAAGATGGCTTTTTAGCTCGAGACTGGAGATAAAAACAAAATAGAAAACGGTGGCGACAAGTCGCGACGCGACTGGAGCTGGAGAAATTATAGGTCCTGATAGCGATTTAGACAACTTTGATGATGCTTCTACAGATAGCTCGGCAGTTGTCTGCTCCGTGTCGCTTACAGATAGCTCGGCAGTTGTCTTCTCCGTGTCGCTTACAGATAGCTCGGCAGTTGTCTGCTCCGTGTCGCTTACAGATAAGTTAATCTGATCTGTAAGCGACACGGAAGATCTGATGAAGTAAATAGATAAAAGAAATCAAAATTATGATGATGTCGGATGCGGATGAGACAACAGCTATTCCTATCACCAGAGAATCACAGTAATGCATTGCCTCCGGAGCAGTAAGCAGTTCTGTGGGCATCTTTACGAGACTTGTCGGCATTAAATAATGTGTATCATTTCAAAAACGTTGAAAGGTATTTCAAAAACAGCTGTAGCTTTTGTAGCAAGGGTCAAGAATGAAAGAAGAACGAACTCTTTGTCGGAGATCACTGCACATCATGTCAACTTTAGAACGAATTGGAAAGCACTGAAAGACAAACTAGCGTAAACGCGGTTAATTTACGAGCATGACTAACTGCTGAAGATAGTTAACAACTTGATTGGGCGGAGCTGCATATTAGTTATTTCTTCCCTGACCTACTGCTAGTTGCACTCAAACACATCTAACTAAGCAGTGCTAACAATTATTACTGCAAATCTGGTAAGTGTTATGGTAATTTTTTAAGTTAGTAACATGTCGATTGCTCAAAAACTACGCTAGCTTTTTTTTCTATTTGTTGCCTAATTACTGACTGCATCGTCAGTCCTTCAGCAGAGCAAAGCTAGTACAGGTCTCGTCTGTCCGTCAGCAGAGCCAGGTTAGAGCAGATCTTGGCGGGCGCAGGACTCGTCTGTCCGTCAGCAGAGCCAGGTTGGAGTAGATCTTGGCTGGCGCAGGTCTCGTCTGCCCGTCAGCAGAGCCAGGTTAGAGCAGATCTTGGCTGGCGCAGGTCTCGTCTGTCCGTCAGCAGAGCCAGGTTAGAGCAGATCTTGGCTGGCGCAGGTCTAGTCTGTCCGTCAGCAGAGCCAGGTTGGAGTAGATCTTGGCTGACGCAGGTCCCGTCTGCCCGTCAGCAGAGCCAGGTTAGAGTAGATCTTGGCTGGCGCAGGTCTCGTCTGCCCGTGAGCAGAGTAAGACTAATACAGGTCTCGTCTGCCCGTCTGCAAAGAAAGACTGGTGCAGGTCTCGTCTGTCCGTCTGCAGAGAAAGACGGGTGCAGGTCTCGTCTGCCCGTGAGCAGAGTGAGGCTAGTGCAGGTCTCGTCAGCCCGTCAGCAGAGTGAGGATAGCGCAGGTCTCGTCTGCAGAGTGAGGCTGGTGCAGGTCTCGTCTGCAGAGTGAGGCTGGTGCAGGTCTCGTCTGCAGAGTGAGGCTGGTGCAGATCTCGTCTGTTCCGGGACTCACATTTGACCTTTAGCGATCACCGCGTGGGTAGACGGTGCTGGTGGTGACGATGGTGGTCGGATTGGTGGTGGTGTAAGTGCTGGTGAAAGTGACGTTGGTGGTTCCTGTGATGGTGCCGATGGATTTGGTGAAGAGGGTGACACTGATGATCGCTATGGGGGTAGTCGGGCTGGTACCATTGGTGGTGGCAGTGGAGGGGGTGAGACTGGTAACAGTGATGTTGTTGATAGAGACGGTGAGGCTGGAGACAGTGTCAGTGGCGATGGTGGTAGTGAGGCTGGTAACAGTGATATTGGCGGTGTAAATGGTTAAGCTAGAAACAGTGATGCTTACAAGCGTTTACAAGTGTAGGAAGAGTAGGAAGACAACAACAGCCCTATTGACCCAAACTAGGTTGACTTTTGATAGCACGAGAATTAGTTCTGAAGTAGAACGTCTAAGAGAGCTTCGTGTGCCATTTCTGTTTTTATAACATCAAGAAAGGGAACGGTTTAGCTATTTATCGGTGATTTATGTAGAACTTATTAGGCCGAGACTTAAACATTTCAATTGTATTGCTGTTCACAACCTCCGCTGGAAGTTTGTTCCATTCTTTGACAACTCTATACGAGAAGAAATTGTGCGTGATGTTGAGTGAGAAACGTTTCCCAACGATTTTGTATCAATTGTTCCCAGTCATTTCGTTTGTATCTAGAGTGAAAAGGCTAGCTCGGTAGACGTTTTCCTTACCCTTCCCAATCTTCCACACTTCAATCATGTCGCCTCCGACTCAACATTTCTCTAGCGAATAAAGATTGAGTTCACGTAGCCTGTCGTCATATGATTTATTCCGCAGCGAAGGGCTGAGTTTGGTAGCTCTGCGTTGAACCTTCTCTAATTTAATAGCATCTTCTTTAGGACATGGAGACCAAAATTGAACGGAATATTCGAGATACGGTCTTACAAATGCATTGTATAACTTGACCATACTGTCATTGTTTTGGTACGAGATAGTGCGCGATATCATACCTAACATTTTGTTGCCTTTCTTGGCGGCATCGTTTTATTGCTTGCTACCTTTTAGGTCGTTACTAATGATGACACCTAAATCTCTCTCTTCGGTGACAGGAATGAGTTTCTTTCCAGACATTGAATATTCGTGTTTGGGGTTATGAGGAGCTATGTGCATAACTTTACATTTATCTAGATTCAGTTTTAGTTGCCACTTTTCTGACCAATCAACAATTTTGTTCAAGTCTAAATGGATCTGCTGACACTCAAGTTTAGTTTGTACTCTTCCTCCTATCTCAGTGTCGTCTGCAAACTTGCTAATGTATGAGAGTACGTCGCTATCGAGATCGTTAATGAACATTGTAAAGAGAACTGGACCTAACACGGATACTTGGCATGAATTTTGTCTGGACCTGGAGATTTCGTGAATTTAGTTTACCTATGTATTTAGTAACTTCGACGGGTGAAAAAACACTGCTGATGGCCTTAATTCGTCTTTCTGCAATGTTATCCTCAGGATTTGGATTATCCTGGTTCTCTGACGTATAAACAAAACAAAAGTATTCATTAAGTAGGACACTCATTTTGACGTCGTCCGTTTCTAGTTCACCAACATCGTTTTCGAGAGGACCAATTACAGATCTTGATTTTTTTACTCGAAATATAACTAAAAAACCGTTTCGGATTAGTTTTGGCATTGGCGGCAGTTACATTTGCAAAATCTTTCTTCTTATGTTTCTGGACCCTCTTTAGATCTCTTCTGCTGATTTTGTAATCATTTTTTGCTAGATCGTCATGCGGATGTTTCTGTTTTATTGAGTGCTTTGCTTCTTTCGTGACTGAAGACGCTGCAATTCTCCTTTCCAGTACTTAGGCTGCTGTTGGCCTGGCTGCTGTTCGCCTGTTTTTGCGTGGGATTTGCTCAAATTCGATGTTTCTAAGTGCAGTCAAGAAATTTTTAAGCGATTGTTTGACATCTTGTCCGAGTGTTATATCTGCTGACGTCATTGACTCTCTTAAGCCATCAAAATTTGCTAACCTAAAGTTAGGGACTTTTTTGAAATTTGTTGACGTTTTCAACTCGAGATCTATCAAAAACCTTTTAGAGTTGTGGTCGCTGGTTCCCAGTGGTTCGCCCACTTCGACGT
The DNA here is from genome assembly GCA_016164225.1 of Gammarus roeselii. Lineage (NCBI taxonomy): Eukaryota > Metazoa > Arthropoda > Malacostraca > Amphipoda > Gammaridae > Gammarus > Gammarus roeselii. Next base: position 1,401 of record SDVV010039406.1, on the reverse strand, counting down.
TCGTGACATGAAAGTCGCTTGCACAAAATAGGAGATCAAGAATATTGCTACCTTCTGTAGGTGTCTCCACCATTTGGGTCATGAACTTATCATCTGCGAAATCAATCAGACGTTGGTCAGTGACAGTGCATTCGTTAGTTTCCCAATCAATGTCGGGGATATTGAAGTCTCCAAGCGCTATACTGTGTTGTGTTGTGACAACATCGATGAGGGTGTTGTAAAGGTCGATGTCATCTGCAGCCTTGCTTTTTGGGGCTCGATAGACGAGGGTGGTTTGACATTTTATATGTTTACCGACTACTTGGATTGATATTGTGTTGTGTCTGCTGTTAGGAATAGTGACTTCTAATATTTGCAGAGTGTTTCTCACGAGAGACAGCACTCCTCCGTCCTCTCGGCCTTGTCCATCTTTGTCAAATAGTGAGTAACCAGGAAGAGTAAATTAGCCTGAATAATGCCTGGTGTTCAATTTCATCCACAATTCTGTGATTGCTATTACGTCGATACATTCATTCATTGCAAGGATACCTAGTTCGTCAATTTTGTCTCGGAGGCTTCTAGCGTTCACATAGGAACATTTGAGAGTACCGTTACTCACACTAACTGGATTTTCTTGACTTAATCTTCTTCTTCTATGAGGCCTTGTGTTGGAGCCAAGACTTTTGTTTTTGGTTAGAGTGGCGATGGATGTGGTATAGCTGGTGATGGTGATGGTGGCGATAGAAGTGAGGAGGCTGGCAACAGTGATGGTGACGATAGAGATGGTGAGGCTAGTGACACTGATGGTAGCGGTGGAGGTGGTGAGGCTGGTGACAGTGATAGTAGCGGTGGAGTTGGTGAGGCCGGTAACAGTGATGGTGACGATGGAGGTGGTGAGGCTTGTGACAGTAATGGTAGCGGTGGTGAGGCTGGTGACAGTGAAGGTAGCGATGAAGATGATGAGGCTTGTGACAGTAATGGTAGCGGTGGTGAGGCTGGTGACAGTGAAGGTAGCGATGAAGATGATGAGGCTTGTGACAGTAATGGTAGCGGTGGTGAGGCTGGTGACAGTGAAGGTAGCGATGAAGATGATGAGGCTTGTGACAGTAATGGTAGCGGTGGTGAGGCTGGTGACAGTGAAGGTAGCGATGAAGATGATGAGGCTTGTGACAGTAATGGTAGCGGTGGTGAGGCTGGTGACAGTGAAGGTAGCGATGAAGATGATGAGGCTTGTGACAGTAATGGTAGCGGTGGTGAGGCTGGTGACAGTGAAGGTAGCGATGAAGATGATGAGGCTTGTGACAGTAATGGTAGCGGTGGTGAGGCTGGTGACAGTGAAGGTAGCGATGAAGATGATGAGGCTTGTGACAGTAATGGTAGCGGTGGTGAGGCTGGTGACAGTGAAGGTAGCGATGAAGATGA
>SDVV010039404.1:0-10634 GCA_016164225.1 Gammarus roeselii | reverse complement strand
AATATATAGGGGATTATATATTCAGCAGAACTCTTAACACTTCAAATAGAAAATACATAACTCCTATTTAACAGACTAGTTCTATTGCGAACATTAACAAATCCAACATGGTGGTCTGACGCAGAAAATTCTTCAATTGCTGATGCTAATCGAATCAGTGACTGTCAGTAACCGTCACAAACTAATAACTTGACTAATATCAATAAGTATGACAAGAATACGCGCTCACTGGGGTATAAAAGGTAAGCAACCACGCATGTTCAACGCAGGGCGCAGGGGAGTCAGATCAGGCAATCGCCTCGTAGTCGGATGACCCAGAGCTATCTCCAAGGGGCGTCCCACCGCCTGGCAAGTCGTCGTCAAACTTGACACGAGTCTTGATCTGGAATCGTCGATGTGGCGACACAAAAGCTTCCTCTACTTCCATGCACTAAATTCCCTAATTGTCCAGAGGGTGAAAGACTATCATAACAACTTTCTCTAAGCTGACAGGTCGGGAGAAGTTTTCTTACGGATCACTGTTCTGTGAACTGTCCTAGGCGGAGAGAATGGGGCAGCAGAAGGCACACCCGGGCTGATGACAAGCTAATACAGATCTCACTCTTTACATTGCTGTCCCTAGAAAAGTCGAAACTACTTAGCGGCGCGGTCTTATATAGTACAAACGTGACGTCAAACAGTGACGTCAGCGCCCACAATTCGCGGAACAAAACTCGGTCACTCCTCAAAAAATACACGTGTCACACTCTATCCTAGTTTAAGTAAAAGAAAGGCTTAGGGCCAACATCTTAACAGTTACAAGACAAGCAATCATAAACGAAACAACTCTTCCTCACAGACTAATTTAATTTATCTGAACATCTTGGGGCTCGACTTGGGGCATCAGTTGCTGATGGGCAAGCTTACCCCTTTTGCCCCTCTTACCCCTTCTCTGCAGCGCGCTTGCTGGCCCATCCGGTGATTTCCTTGTGGGTGTTCCCCAGACGGTGAAGATGAAATTAAAAATGCATGTGCACTGCAAGGTTCCATAATGACCGGATGCGACATCCTACCCTTGCGTTACCTTATCACGTCCTCGCCTAAGCGGGCAACTGCATACGGTGGCTGCTGTAGGGTTACTGTAGTGTTACTGTAAGGCTACTGTAGGGGGACTGTAGGGTTACTGTAGGGTTCCTGATGGATTCTTTCCAGCACAATGTGACCTCGTCACACCTCCCCCTTGGACCTTGGCTCGGGCTGTCATTTTGGCAGCACGGGGTCAGGCCGATACTGTTTTTGGTGCTGGAAACTTAAATGGTGTGCATGAACGTCCAACGGGGAGTGACCGTCGAGATCATGGTCAGCCCCTCCATCGAGGGAACAAGGAGTTGCTTTGACCGGTGCAACGGGGCTGGGTTCCGGATTGGACCCCGGCTTCGTCTCAACCGGCGGAACCGACCCTGCGGATCCGACCTCTGGTTCAACATGCGGGTGGCAGGCTCCGTAGGCGCACGACCGGACTCAGTCGGCCCGCGCCTCTCGACAGTCTCAGGAGCTACTTCTCCTACTGCATGCACATCGCCACGAAACTCATCTGTGGACATAAATTGCTAAGGGATCAGAGTGGTTCTGGGGGGTTCGGGTGGTACATTTTCGCTTATTGGATACAAGTATGGCCTAGGTGGGGGAACGGAGAGTGGCTCGGCGGAGCTGTCTTAAGAAGAGGATGGAAAGTAGGAGAGATAGATGAGACAGTTCGCTTGCGCGCCGACCCCACCTACAATACTTCAATATTATGTAAATGGAAACAATCGACGCCACCCCCAAAGTCACCAACGTTACGCTTCCGATAGTAAAATGGGGGCGCGTCGTCTGGACGGAATGGAGCACGTCTACGACATCCGCGGTGCTATTCAACGTTAACCTGACATGTTTTAGTTCTCTAAGGAGATGAAAAACTTGTGGCATCGGTCCTAATGCTGACAAGCGGATGCGTGGGATGGAGATTGGCTCCAGCCGCTTACTGGCCAAAGTCACAAATGCACGCCGTACAGTGGATACACTGAACGAGGGTGCGGTCAACGAACAAGGAGAAGTCAACGCCTACGCTCCCTTCAATTCCACGTACTTCGGTTCGATGCTCTTATCATGACAATCCAGCATTGCCCACTCCGGTTGGGGTATGAAAAAGTAACATACCCGCCCCAATCGGCGGGTCAGCATGCGTGGGAAGTTGACGTGCTCCATCTTACAATGGAGTTGAGTGATTTTCAAAAGGCTTTCCATCGAACACGAAGGGTTCGCTTCTCTATTCATTTGGATTACGAGGGATCAATTATAAGTACCCTCTTGTTCCCGACATTCCCACAAATCAATGTTCTCCAAGTAGGTCTTCCGATCGCTTGACATTGCTTCATTTCTGGCCAAATTACTGATTAAGAATGTTTGATTTGTGTCTATATCCTCCTCTGGGAAACTTTCTAGTACAGTCAGTGACTTGTTCTGCTTTCAAACAAAAGGCATGATGAGGGCATATGTTTTTTCTTCAATCAAGGGTTTTAGCTCAATCGTTGAGAGGACATAGGAGAAATTGGCCATGGTAAAGCTATATTGAAAAGAATATGCGTTCTGAATTAGCGTAACTCTTTCCTCTATCAGCTTTCATAATAATTATTGCTCGTTCCCCACTATTTCGGGCACTGCCCCCAACCTAAACAGTGACGGTCTGTCGCATGCATCTATGGACACTAGGAGAAGGTACTGAATGCCTTCTCGGAGATTCATCAAGGAATTCCAGACGATGACGTACAAGACTAATTCACTCAGTCGAATATGAAGCTAGTCGATAATTGTTTGGGTCGCTGCGGCCTAGTCAACGAGTGTGGTGAGGGTTGCCTGGACATGTCTGAAATTGATATTGATTTTCTGGATGAAAGTTATCACTCCCTGGTTCGCATCTGCGAAATGGTCCCTCAAATCCTCAATGTCTTCTTCCGAGGCAACTCCCAGCTTAGTCTTTAGCAGGTCGCCACCCAAGTTCAACAGACCTCGCTTTCTCCTACCATTCCAATCATTACCATTGTGATTATATTTCCCTAATTCCCTTGCGGACCCTGATAATTTCCCTGCGGTTCCGTCTGACTCTCTGGTCGGCTGTGCCGGTTCCCTCGTGATATTCCCCATCATTGCCTTAGCGTGGCCCAGTCTTCCACGCCAATTTCGTTCCAATTCTCGTAGCGAAAGGTATTTGAGGCGGCATAGCGCTTCTTGGCCCGAGCGCGTCAGAAATAACCGAAAATGGTAGGACATCGCATGGAGCGCATCGATGACCGCAGCCTGGTGGGCTCGGGTCAAGGACAACGTTCCCAACGTGTCGACCAGTTGTTCGGCCCGTTTGACGAAGGTCTTAGTGTGATACTCCACTCGCACCACCAGCTGCCACTGAACAAACGTTAACGTACCCTTATCTCCCAAAATTACTCCATTCCTGGGCATATTTACCAAATCACCATTCCTTTCGGTACTTCCCCGGTTTGGAGCGAGGGGCGTTGCATAAGGAAGCAACACTAAAAGGAGCAGGGTCATGAGTTGAAAGACCAACATTGCACCTACAAGAAAAAACATTATCCAAATTCTTAATTAAGCACTAAAGTCATAAGCAAAACAATCGATATGAGTTCAATTACCAGAAAGAATATACACAAAAGACAGCCGTACAGGTTTCCTCAACGGAGTGTAACGTGTTTGTTGTCTGGAACGTGATATAAACGGGTAACAATCAGTTCACGTGCGGGTGGGGGCCTATCCGTCGCTTTCACTACCGGCACTTCTACCCCATCAGGGGTGTCGGGATCAGCGAGCAATTCGGGAACCGGTGTTTCCTCCTCCTCGCTGTTACAGTCTGCGGTTGCTTCGTCCAATCTCTCATATGCGGCATCACAGTAACCTCGGCAAGGCCGCTGAACATGAGGTGGGTAACAAGGCAATATGTCATCGACATGGACTTTGTGCACCTCTTGTCCAGAGTGACGTGTTGTAGGGTGTAATTGGTAGGTGAGTGTATTTTGGCGACCACAAACGGTCCTTCCCTGCTGGGATACAGTTTGGGATATTCTGTTTGTTTAGGATGGTATTTGGCATAGACACGCTGATGTAGGACCAGCTTCTCGCGATCTCTGGTGTGTATGTTGTGTTCATGTTGGTACATAAGTAACTCGTGATACATCCGGTTTCTGACAAATGCATGGGCCATTTTGACCTGGCTCTCACGAATACCTGCGCAATCAAAATTGTACAGAGGCTCGAACTGCTCGGGACCGTTCCAAAGGGCTATATGTTTTCTGTCGTACCCGAACAAGACGTAATGGGGGCTTTCCCCTAGAGTGTTGTTGAAAGCGGTGTTAATAGCAATCATGACTTCAGTGAGAAACAAGTCCCTTTCGTGGGAGAACTCTCCGCAATAGATGCGCAATAGTTTGGCGATAGAGAAATTCCGATATTATACGGTGTCATTGGCTGCAGCTCGATAGGGTGTTATATCCACCTTTTTGACATGGAACTGTTCACACAAACGTCTCATTACTTCACTCACGTATTCTAACGCGTTATCCGATATGAGACGTGATGGCGCACTGTAATGTGCGAACAACTGCTCTCTGAGAGCAGATGATCTTATCGTGTGAGGAAATCGACGAATGTGAGGATGTATTTGTTGCCTGAACTAGTGATTGGGAGGGGTCCCATTATGTCCATTCCGAACTCCTCCCACGGTCTTCGGGGCAAAAGGTAAGTCCAGATCGGTGTACTCTGCTAGGGCAGATGGTTGTATTTTTGGTACTCCGTGCAACATTTGATTATTTCGGGGACCAGAGTGGCCATATTGTTGAAGAAAAACTGGGTTTTTAATTTGGTTAAGGTTCTGGCTACCCCGAGGTGTCCAAATTCGAATGAATCATGGCACAGTAACACTGCTCGGTGGATTAGCGTTCGTGGTACGACCACGGTCGTGACCTCCTCGCCTCATCATTGTGCGGTGATGCGTCGATGCAGTATCTCTCTGTTCAGCATGTATTCAGCTAAATCCTTTGGTGGGTCTGGTTTAGATGTGATGGGGGTTCTAGCGCTTAAATGTGAAATGTATTCAACCAGCTGTGGGTCAGTTCTTTGCGCCTTCATCAGTTCTTCCACTGTCCAGGCAATAGTGCGGGTAATCGTTCTTTCAGAGCTTGAGGAAAGGGTTTAGTTTATTTTATGGTTGCTAAATGAGACGGCATTTCTTCGTAGTCTTCCTTCTCGGCTATTTTCTTGAGGTCTTCACCATCCTTTTCCAATGCCAAGAGACTGTACGGGTAGCGAGATAGTGCGTCAGCTAGGTACTCCTGCGTCAATTATGCCCACCTGCCAAGGGCACCCTCTGGCAGGCACTTCCTAATTATGTACTCCTGCGTCAATTATGCCCACCTGCCAAGGGTACCCTCTGGCAGGCACTTCCTAAACATGAATGACAATGGACGGTGATCTGTGTAGATCGTGATCACGAAACCGTACACCAACTACCTGAAAGTCTTCAGGCCCCAAATAACTGCTAAGGCTTCTCATTTGGAGGTGGAGTAACGGAGTTCTACCTCTGACAGAGACCTTGATGCGTACGAGATTGGGTGTAATTTATTATTTGAATCGGGTTGCATCAACACAGCTCCCAATCCGACATTGGAGGCCTCAGTGAAAAGGAAAAACGGCACGGTGAAGTTCGGGAAACTGAGCACCGGTGCCATCATCAAGCATTCTTTTTACGTTTACATGGATTGCTGCTGTTCAGCCGTTCACACGAACGGTTGGCCTTTCTTTGGTGGAGTAGAAATGCGAGAAAACTCCGGCACAAAGCTCTTAAAATAGCTAAGCAGGCCAATGAATGATTGGACTTGGTCTGCGTTCGTGGGAGCTGGATAGTTTTTTATGGCGTCCAGGTAATCGGGATACATTCTAATCCCTTCGGGCATTACGAGGTGACCCGAAATCTTGATTGCTGGCTTTAGGAACTCGCATTTACTTAGCTTACCGCGCATGGAGGCTGCCGCAATTTTTGTATGACCTTCTCGATTGATATCAAATGGGCATCGACAGTGGGTGATGCAATAAATATGTCATCTAATTAAGCAAGAGCGTGAATGCCCAGCGCTTCTCCGAGCACTAAGGCAATACATTTGGGAATGGATGATGGTGCGTTTTACAGCCCAAAAGACATAGTCCGGAAGTGGAAATGCCCCTTACGCGTGGTAAACGCTATCTTCTCTTGGTCCCTCTCCGCAATTGGCAATTGCCAAAACGCAAATTCTTAGTCTAAAGACGAGGAAAACTTGCGGTTTGCCAAAGATTGCAGTAGTTCCGGTATCCTAGGAACAGGATGGCGACCGGAAGCTGACAGACGATTCACCTCTCTAAAGTCTATACAAAGCCTTGGCGTACCGTTCTTCTTGCTTAGAATTATCACTGGAGAATTCCATGCACTGTCCAAATGAACGATGACTCCTCGGTCGAGCATGTCGTTGACCAGGGAATCGAGCTCGGCGAGCTGTGAGTGAGGAAGCGGGTACTGTTTTTGGTACACAATCCCTGCTTCCGGATCTATGGGAATCGTATGTTCCAAAACACTGGTCTTTCCCAAGTGTTCTCCAGGTTTTGCAACGCCGTCTCGATATTCGTTCAGGAGTTTCTTAAGTTCGGTTCGAAGTTGTGGATCGGCTGGGGTATCTATTTCATCCTTGGTTATTGGTGGTAGGCCTTGCAGGTTGGGCGGCTCGACCACCAGTGTCTCTTTCACATGATTCAAGTAAGAGTCGTGAATCGCGTTGGCACTCTCGATGCAAGATCCTAGAGTTAATCCAGTAGTAAAATATTCCAGTTCTTTCAAATAAATCAGTGCGGCTAGTCGTGTTCCCTTCAGTACTTTCAATTCCATGGGAGATGCGTTAGATAGTAGTAAAAGTACCAAGCTTTCCTTACTTCATATTAGGGCTTCGGACACCAAAAATGCCGAGTCCGCTGAGCCACGATGTACTGTGTATTCACCGTCGGGAATTTTTGTATGAACGCGAACTAAACGCTGTTCAAGTGATCCGATTTCGAAGGTTTCCGCAGCATGCACAATAAACTCAGTTATGGTTTTATCAGGTGTTATGGGTGTAACGGCAGAGTCGATACAAAGAAGCCGAGTGTATCCGTTTATGTTATTTGTATCATATGTTAGTTGTTTTTGGTCTACGTCGTTTGTACTGGACGAACCAGTTGCATTTGGTTTTATAGTCGTCTGGATATTTCGTGTACCCAACACGGGTATAGTTTGTCCATTAAAATCCGTTAGGCGGGCACCCCAAGGGGTCAAAGACATAGACAAATCCTCAAGCCCTCCAGCCTTTACGATCGTCATTCCGGCTCCCGTATCCAATTAACCCCTCACACGCCGGCCATTCACCACCATGGCGACCATTGGAGTCCGGATTTCCTTTTCCAAATTCGGGGAGCTATTCACTGCTTTTTCGTTCACTACCAGGAGACGGTCATTTCGACCCTCACTCTCCACACCTTCACCCCCATGCTCTTGAAGCACACAACAGTGACCACACCACGCACCAGTAACAGACTCAATGTTTTCCCTGGGCTGTCGGGCCCTGCTGCTGACAAGGGGTTCTCAGGATAATTCAGAGGCTTAACCGTTGACTTATTAGGTAACGAGGTGATCAATCCAGCCACCGCATTCTTGGAAACCTACGCTGAATGTCGCTTTCCCATTTTGGAGAGGCAATTAGAGTCCTTTGAACTAACAGAGACATCAGAGAAAGTTGAGGCTAGCTGGCCTTACTTTGTGCTTGGTCTCCCTGAAAAGGAGTTTGCCTCGGACTTGCCGCTGTTCTCCATTTGTTTTTATCGGGGCATTTCATCGCAAAATGCCCCAACCTGCCTCATCAAAAGCACTCTACGAACTGATCAGGTGTGTAGTGGCACTCAGTCAGGATATGCACGATGCCTTTGCACTTGATCCATCTCCTTTCTGAAACCCCAACCTGATTCAATTCGTAGCCTTCTTCGGCTTTCCCTTCATACGAGACTAATTTCACATACGGGTTCTCCGTGTCATGACTAAGTGTCTCACTACTAACCACATTCATTGAGGCGGGCCTCGCGCCAAAACCTCTCCGGGTGTATCTGCTACCACGAGTCACACCTCTACCACCACCATTACTACTACTTCTAGCCCGTGGGGGAAATCCACGGCGACCAGGGTTATAGACTACACTGTCTGTTCCCTGTCTCCCTTCCATGTAACTACCAGGACCCTGGAGGATCGCATTTATCCCCAAGACATCCACTGGCTCTCCAGTCACTTCATCCCGAAAATCGTTCAAAGTCTGTTTCAACACCTCATGCACACTGAACGTCATGTAGGTCACCTGTCTTGATTCGTATGCGTCCGTCTTCCCAGCCATCGAACCTACTTTGTCCAACACATTCTCAGTCAATTTAATCGTCATAGTGCCCGCAGTTGCGTCACGCAGTGTCTTGCTGTACACCAATTCAGTCAGACTGGGCGCCATCAGGAGTACGTTCAAAGCATCAACACGAACTGCCTTTCTTGACCGCTGATCCGCCGCTACGTCAAATTTCGGACGTGAGATAAACAATTCCACGAAATTTTTATTGGCTTCAATCAGACGGGCATGATTACGCGCGGTGGCATCATTCACCGGAATAATGTTCACCGCCAACAACTCCTGCGCGGCGGCTCTCCAGGAAAGTTGGGTTGATGTTTTGTATGTTTTCACAAATTTATTGCGTAATGACTCAAAATTATTTTTGGGTACCCCAAGAAGTTCGGCTAAGGTGTCGAATTTCTAGAGGGTATCGCGAGCATCCCCGACGGAGGGGGTGAATATCTCAACGAAACTGCTCGTTCATCTTGGCCGAAGTTGTCACACTAATGGCCTTGCAGAATGTCTCCTCCGCCCGGACGTAGCATTCTATAGAAGGCCCCGGGTACCATGTCGTGTCACTTTTTCTCTGACGTCCATTGCGGGGTATTTTATCACCCTGAATCAGGTTAATCATGGGTGGTGGATTATTCGTCATCACGTCTAGTCTGTCCAGAAACTCACTCGACCAATTATCACCACCACTCACACGTCTAAATCAAACAGTCAGTCCACCACGTCGGCTTTTGCTAACCCTACTCGATACTCGAGTGTTGTCTCGTAACTGTTCCGGGCTATCACGTACCAACTCGTTCCTGTTCAATAATGATTCCAACGATATACTCAATCGTGCACGTTCCATATGTCACAAGTCCAACACAGTACCACACTCTTTCTCAACCTTAACAACTGTATAAGTTTATTATCTATTGACTATCTACAATAGGTTACGTGTAAATAGACTTTTTTTGACTATCCGTATCCTCCAACTCTTCTTAATTGGAAAAATGAACAACCCACACACCGTCTTATTAAATATATATCACCTCCACTTAGATAAAAATGTTCAAATGTTCCACACTTAAGTTGATATATTCAAATATTTCACAGTGAATTATTGAAATGTTCGTTGTATATCACACTGAATGTTCAAATGTTCGTTGTATGTCACACTGAACCACTGAAGAGGCACTGCGCGGCGGCAAATGCCTGTAAAGGGCATAATTCAGCGAAAGCTGTCGAACCCCGCTGCTGCGTCTGCTCAACTAACCTTATGTATACTTGACACCAGTGCAGCTCTTGCCATTTTCTACGCTCACAACCTGACCGTTACCCCATCTCTCGCTCTCAAAACTCTGTTCATTTACAAATAAATTAACAGTAAAGAAGTAAATCCAGCCTATCTAGTTGCCCCCAGCTGTTGTGCCTTCACACAGTCTCAATTATTTCAGCCCCAGACAAGATATCAGACCTCCGCTTTCAAGGAGAGAGAGGGAGAGAGAGAGAGAGAGAGAGAGAGAGAGAGAGAGATGGTTTCGAAAAAATCACACATTCTCGAGCAACGTCTGGGCAGTAACTGAGCTTGCACTGGTCACGCATACCTTTGACTGAGCTACTCACCACGTCACCACGGGATACTTATCCCACGTAGCCCATCCGTTAACCACTCGTAAGACACGCAGGCGATACACGCCTACACCCCGACACATAGAATTAGTATGGTATGGTATGTAAATGAAAATGAAATCAACTCTTTGATTTACTCTACTTTCATTAACTGTGGTGCAATAATTGTCACCACAAGGGGCACCAGTTGTGTGGCCCCGTCTCGTCAATTTATCGTCAATCCGCGGCAAATAAACATTTTCAGTTACTGCAGGGGTTCGATTACTTCATCAATGACCGACGCCTGCTCCAAGAGAGGTCGGGGGATCAGTCCCCGGTGACACTCTCCGGCTACTCAGTTGAGTGGAGCGGGAACTAAATAAGACCACAACCATACGACTGCTATTGTGTGAGCGGGGGTTAAATGACACTTATCAGACAATCAAAGCTTCATTTACCTAACTGAGAGAAGCCCTGAGACTAGCTTCAGGTTTGCTGCCCACACGCACTGTCGAAACTACAAATCTAAACTCTTCACAACGCATTGGACCAATACACAATAATGCAATACCGTGGAACAATATA
>SDVV010039403.1:0-10634 GCA_016164225.1 Gammarus roeselii | reverse complement strand
TCAAAAAAAGAGGGATGGGGTGGTGATGCATTCAGCAGGTAGATCCAAAGCTAGGATACAAACATGCAACAGAAGAACCTGCCCCAACCTAAACAAACTCATACAGAACATCACCGAGAAACTCCACAAGCAATCCCTTGAATGCAGCCAGGGATTCTGACCACCACAAAACTTGGAAAGCTGTTCCACAACTGAACACATCGTTCTCCAAAGAATCTCCTCTTGATGTCTGTATTACAAGCTGGCATCAAAAGCTCATAGGAATGGCTTTGTGTTCTTGCATCAGGAGCTCTCCAAAATGTACCCCCGAGGTCGGTGCTACCATCCAACCTGCAGATTATCTTCCAGTATTTAATAAGGTCTGCTCTGTAAAACCTTCCTCTTATTAAAAATGAGCCAAGCTGCTTTAGTCTGTTGAAGTAATCCAATTCAGCCAGACTATCCACATTTCTTGTTCATCTCCTCTGTCTAGACTCAAGCAATCTCAAGTCCCCAAGAAACCCCACATTTCACACCGACGAACAATAATCCTTGAGAGGCCTAATGTGCATCACAAAGAGGGACACCATGAAGTGAGGACTACGGCAAACCGTGGATCTCAGCAGGTTGTTTGCCAATCCTAAAGCCTTACCCACCACCTCTCTGACATGAAGGTGGAATTTCAGTTTTACATCAACCACCACACCAAGGTCCCTGTAGGATTGAACAAACTTTAATGGAATCCCACTCAAATAGAACAGAGCCAGCAGATTTTCATCAGTCCACTTAGCAAACCCTCAAGCAAATCTCAACACCACACACTTCTCAGAGTTCAGCCTCAAGTTCCAAGACAGAGCAACTGAGCTAACTCTGTCCAAATCAGACTGCCGATATGAAACACCAGCAACTGCAGACTCCTTCACTCTTTTGTACCAAAGGTACAGCTTGTAGTTGTCAGCAATTGCTTCAAAAGAACACAGCACTTCATTTGTGATATGATTAACATAGATCAGAAATAGCACAGGGCCCAGCACGGAACCCTGCAGCACACCATTAACCACCTCTCTCGACTTGCCACAACACCCACCAATAGCAACCCTCAAAGAACCACCAGCCAAAAATGAACAAATCCAGTCAAGCAAAACTGGCCCAACTCCACCTCTGTCAGCTTGTGAATCAACACATCTTCAGAAACCACATCAAATTCTTTTGAAAAATCCAGCAGCACCACATCCACAACAAAGCCATTGTCCATGCAGTCTGAAACTTTCGAATAAACTGAGAGAATCTGATCCCCAGTAGACCAAAATTTCTGGATTCCAAACTGGTGAGGGGAGAAAATCTCATTACTCTGAAGAAACTCAACCAGACAGGAAACAATAATCTTTTCCAAACTCTTGCAGCTCACAGAGGTCAGACTGACCGGGCGGTAGTTCAGGGGATCCGACCTTAACTTACCCTTGAACAGTAGGATCACAATGGACTCCAGCCACAAGTCTGGAAGAACTACACAGAGTTATGACCTTTGAAAAATAATTAACAAAGGCCATGACCGTACACCCGCCCAACTCTTCAGTAGCTTAGTATGTAAGCTATTTGGCCCCATCGCTGCCAAAGCGTCTAGAGTCAACAATGCACTAAGCACCTGATCATGAGTGACAACTATTTCAGGCATCCCTCCATGAATGACGTGACTGGGAGCTAGATAAGGAGCATCAACAACAAAAATGGAAGCAAACCATCAGCAAAAGTTTCACTCATGATCTGGGGCAGTCAACATACTCACCACCAGCGGCATGAAGCGGACCAATGTATATATAAACAACCCTTTTTTTTATTGCGGACGTATGAGTGAAAGAGCTTTGGACACTCACAAAATCAATCCATGAGATGCTTCTCATCCTGAGCACAACTCTGGATGGCAAAGGTTCTATACTGATGGTTCAAGGCGTTAAATACGCCCATTGCCAGTACAGAATGAGGATCTCCTCTACCAAAGGAAGCTCCCACACGCTTGAAGTCCTGCCAGGCAAGAGATCTCTCTTGCTTCAACCGCCAAGGTGGATGAACAGACCATGACAAGGACTGGGCTCCACTGCAAACTGGAACATGTAGATCAACCATCCCCATACAAATGGATGTATGATGAACTTTCAATTTGACTAGCCTACTGTTTATTTTGTGGTAAATGAATTAATAAAGGGCTATAGCTATAGTCAGTTGGTGTGAAAAACAAATTACCAGATAGTTTGGGCCATTATCTTCCCATGCTCCTGGACTCATAAAGCTGTGGGGTTTGTGTCTCATGTCCTGCCCTTGCAGCTTGTAGGGTAGTTGTGAGAGTCAGTGAGACTACCAAGATCCAAGGGAGAAAAATATTGAAAAAAAGAGTGGACTGGATAATTCTAAATATCAGTATTTCTTTGTGAAGAAGATAGTTCAATAATAAGAATGCTGGGTTTATAATTATTTTCATGAGTGAAGATTATATAAGGGCCCAAAACAATGCATTCAACTCTCTATGGAGCTAGGATGTGAATTGTAAAGCTAGGGTAGGAATTACTTGCGCTGGGCTGTCATAAGAGATCAGGGAAAATTGTAGTACAAATTTTTATTAGTATCAAAAATAGCAACACTAATACTATTCAAATTGGCCAAGTGGTTAGCGTATTTGTCCTCTGGGGCTGCATGTTGCAAGTTCGAGCCTTGGCCCCCCTCTGTGTCAGCCTAACTTAGCCACCCTCCTAATGAGGGGGAAACAGCTGTATGTCTATAGTTACATAAATGTCTATACATACATAATTTATTGATAGCTAGCTAACCATAGTGATGCTACTTTTTGATTTGTTTAATTTATTGATGACTAGCTAACATATATAAATGCTGTAGCTATTCTTTTATAAATATAACTGATTTCATGTTTGAAAATAGCATTGACTAGAGTTTGATTAATTATTTTGGGAAAACAACATAGCTAGCTACATAGCTATATTATTTCCAGAAGCTATGTTAAATTTATCTAAATTAGTTCCATCATTACATGTCCCATGGAGTGTTATGAAATAAAATGTTACCTATTTATGTCTGTTTATAGTTTGGTTTCTGTACAACATCAGCTTTGAATCACGGCACAGCCTAGTTCTGATGAAATTGCCAACTAAGCTTATTCTTTGGTCAGATATTTCCTCCATGAATATTTTACATCATATTGCTCTGGAACTGTATTATACCCATTCATTTTACTAATTTTCTTGCATTGGAGACACTCTACCAGACTTCCTGTATGAAAAAAAGTTCATTCCTTGCGCCGTATGGTCTGGTATTGCAGTGTGCAGTGTGCGGAAAGTATGTAGCTACTTTGATCAAGCGCAATGAGCGGAAATCTTGTATCAATGTGCAAAAATCTTGGTGCATTAAAAATTTGAACCACTTTGCCAGTGCGGTAGAATAGCACACAATATGATGGGTGAATGTGCACCATATTAGCCTCACATCTACCAATTATGTTTCAAATAGCTGCCTAGCTACTAAACCTAATGCATAACTGTAAATTGAGAGTCAATATGCTAGAAACTATCAATGTTTTACAGTGACTTCACTCAATTAGATGGCACGCTACATATCTGTTACTACCACTGATCATATCTTACTTGTGAACACTCCGTGCCTGAAGGCTATTTGTTTGTTTGTCAAGTACTAGGAGTAAAATTACAATGGGACATGAAAGTGTTGATAAAATATCTCCCTAGTTGGGGTGTGGGATTACCCGTTTGCATATATTGACGACGCTGTTAGTTTCTAGTTCAAAGTGGATTCAAAATGAATACGGGACAGCAGATGCTTTATTGTTATGATGATGCATTGACATCAGGTCTCTGCTTCAATTACCCCATTGTTCAAGCCAGATAGCAAATCCAGAGTAGTTTTATGATCATATTCAGTAATGTCAAATAATAAAAAAGATCAATGACATTTATTCTTGATTTCAGAGTTGGTAGGATGTTTCTTATTAGTTTGATTGTAACAGCTACAAATTTCCGTTCCTATGCAAGCATTAAAGAATGCTGGTACGCTTGGAAGCAGCCATCATGCAGACCCGCTCTCTCAGAATACTACACAAGTGACTTGACCTATATGCTTATACCTGCAGTAATTGTTCACAAAACACACATTCCCAGTCGAGGGAAAATGTTATGGAAGTGTTTAACTGCGCAGTACATAGTTACAAGTGCAATGATGCTGGCAATGTGTTTCTCATCTTGGTTGTCTCAAGACCACCCCACACCCCAGCAAGGCCAGAGTGCAGAGCATGACAGGAGTCACAATGCCACAGCATGCCTGACTGCAGAAGCTCGGCAAAATAATGGAGCCGAAAAAACTTGGAAATTTGTGCTACAGGCAACTAATCATACAGCAGTTCTGTTAATCACAAAATGAAACATACATACATATATACATACACTACAAAAAAGTACATACATGCTTACACACACATACCTACAAATGAATTAGCAACACTTCATGAGCCTAGTCAAAATCTATACATTTCTCGTACATCAGATCAGCAAGGCTTGCTTATAGCAAGTGTTATGTCAACTGCATTGTGTCAGCAGGCAAGCCATTCCACACACCATCACATCTCGCACTGAAGGGCCTAGTGCGGACATCGGAAGTGCAAGGAGGAAACACCAGCTCCAACACATGACCATTAGTACCAACTCTCGGAGCTAAAGAAAACATTGTTAGCAAGTTTTCTGATTTCCCATGCAAAATTGTCCAATATTTGATCAGGTCTGCCCTCAGAAGCGGACCCTTAAAGGAAAACAAATCCAGGCTCCTCCAAACACCCACCATAGTCCATGTCAGAGAGTATCAATGTTTTTAGTCCATCTCCTCTAAACAGACTCGAGCTGCCTGCAGTCCCCACCATATCCAGTGTTCGAAACGCAGGATGCATAGCTACTCAATAAGAGGACGGATATGCAAAACATATTGGGACAGCATAAATTCCCCTGACCTGCAAACAGTTGATCTCAACAAACAGCTGACCAACCCACCAGCCTTTGCAGCCACCACACGAATAGGACGGCCGAATTGGAGACTGGTATCTACACTGACACTCAAGTCTCTGTGTGTAGGGACAAACTTCAATGCCCTGCCATGCAGGACGGACTGGTTGGCTGGAACCAAAGCATCAAAATCAATACCACCTCTATATATGGTGGAGCTGGCATCAGAAATTTCAATGCACAATGCTTGCGGTGAATATTAGCCATGTTGAAAATTTCCATGCCTGGAGATTGCGGCGGGGACGAACTTGGAAATTTTAACGCACAACCCTTCAAGTTGGATTTATCTGCCATCCAACTTGGGTTCTGTGGCATTAGCATTTGCATGTTGCTGCCTTGTTTGCCAGTCTCATCCCAAGAATTATTTCCCATAATGCAGGTAGGCTGATCTAGAACACATCTGAGATAGCTCTTGTCCAATCAACCTTTGAATCTGAAGTCATTTGCTGAGGCTGAAAACTGCAGCTTATGATTGATCTCACTCATTTTCAGTTGCATTTGTACAATAATTGAGGTGTCATGCACATGAAACTGTTTATAAAGCCACAGTGGGCATCATATTGCCCTCCATCAGTTTGGTACTTCAAGTAACATTCAGCATAACCTTGCCCAATTTCTTGTCACTTGTCTTATTTTTTTTCATTGACATTGATTCTTCCAAAATTTTCCATATGTTCATGACCATGAATCTTTCAAAGCTTCTCTAGATTGAGTATCTACAACCTTAAGGCTCTTCATATGTCAATTAATTTCCTTTACATTTGTTGTTTTGAGGTGAAACTTCCTTGAACTGCTTTGTCTTTCTAGATCTGTCCATTTGTGTGGGTTCCAAAAGAGAGGGCAATAAATAGTTGATAACCTGGTGATTAGTTACTTCCAAAGAGTCAACAGCATTTTTAACTCTCTGGATAAAAATGTTCTCATGACCCAGGGGCCAGGAACACAAGTCTCCTGCTACTAGCTTCAACCTTTGCAATTTTTTCATAGAATATAGCATTATTCTGATTTCAGCCTGAAGTGGCAATTTGATTTCTCCAATATCATGTTTGTTCTCATTTTTTTTTGCAATTCTTGCTAACATATATTTGTTGAATAAATATTGTGATGTAGCTGGTGTGAGACTGTAAAAAATTGCTAGGCTTGAAATCATTATAGTTTTTATAAGTAGCTAATTCATTAGTTATCCATTGTTAATATATGTTGAGAAGGAACACAGAATTCAATGATGTTCTAAGAATATGATTTACCATCAATTTAATGCCCTGAGTGCACTGTAATATTGATTGAAAACTACTCATTAAACAGTCAAACTGTGTGGCAAAGCAAAATATATCATGATATTGATATAGCTACTTCTGCATGTCTGTTTTCAACATGTAGCTAGCTACCAAAGGAAGAATAATACCCCAAAAGAAGCTTGGATTTTTCAGAGAAGAACACAGAAGAAGAGGAAAAAACATAAATAACTTGAGAATGAAGTCTCAATAGATGCAGAAGACTGTAGGAAACTATTTTTTCAGTTGATGATAAAGAAAGGCTCTCATAACCAAGAGGAACAAGAAATGTAAGTAAAGCTATTTGAAGAAAATATGGAGATTCTAACTTTTCCTTGCTTATGCAACTAAATAGTGAATCTCCAAGACCAAAATTAACCCCTCAATTCAATAATATGGTAAACTGGTAGATAAAACACCAAATTAAACCCCCCCCAATTGATGAATATGGCCAACTGACACCAAATTACCCCTCAATTGATGAATATGGTCAACTGGTAGATAACACCTAGACAATGAACAAAATTTTGAGTGAAAATTCATAGGTCTATTTTGTATCCTAAAGAGTTGCTACCCAGACAAATCTTGAGACTACCTCAGAATTTTCTTTGGTGGATATTAACATGGACATTTCTGAAATTACTAATGCTATTGATGACATAAGTACCACTAGCACACCTGGGCCAGAGGACATTCCAGCAATTTTATTGAAACAATGCAAGCATGGTGTGTCAAGCCCACTACAAATATTACACCTCTGATATGCCACTCACAATGAAACATGCTGTTATTTTTCCCTTCAACAAAAGGAGGGAGCCTCACAAGCCAAGCAAATTACTGACTTGTTTTCTCGACATCACAGTTAGGGAAAATATTCTTAAGAGGAATGCAAAGGCGAGTTGTAAATTTTCTTCAGGGGAGCTAATATAAACGTTTCAACTCTCAGCAACATGGTTTTGGAAGTTAGAGGAGTACCTTGACCTAACTACTGGAGCACTATGATGAAATGATCAATGCAAAGTGTGAGGGATCAAATCAGAATTATATTTATCTAGATTTCGCCATGACCTTGACAAAGTAGATCACTCGCATTGTTGTGCTTGCATGGTGCTTGCTTCCTACTTAATTTTCTATGGCTAATAATCTGAGCAGTTTCTGTCCATATTCTTTGGTCTTGTGCTGGGCAGACAATATTGGAATCCTAATAGTGACAGGATACAAAAGATGTGGAAAATGTTCAGGCTGATCTAAAAGAAATCTTCCATTGTGCCGAGAAAAGCAGCATGCAATTCGGTCATCTAGATTTGAATTGTCAAGAGATGGAAAAAACGCTGAGCTAAGATCAGAGTTTTTAGCTATTTTATTTGTGTAAAAACCCAGCGATTGATGGAAAAGAAAACCTGCAGGATTTAGGTCTAGAAATGAAAAACAATGTTTTAGTTGCTGAACACATTGCTAAGGACGAGGCAACTGGCAGAAAACTGTGCTTCTGGGCCATGAAAACCTTCCTATCAAGAGAACAAGTTCACTTAGAAAACAACTAATTCAACCAATTGTGGACTATTTCTCTCTTTTCTACATTCCACATAAAAATCGAAAGATCTGAAAGACTTGAAACAATAAGTAGGAGCTTCACTTCTAAATTTTCATGAATAAAGGAAATGAATATTTTTGATTAATTGCAAACCATACTGTTATATTTAATCCAAAGCTGTATCGAAAGATTCACAACTATAAACATTAGGGAAACTCTGAAGGGTAGCTTCTGGGTCAATGTCAACTATTTCTTTCTTCTCAACATCCCACATAAAAATCGGAAGATCTGAAAAGACTTGAAGCAGTAAGTAGGAGCTTCACTTCTAAATTTTCATGAGTAAAGGAAATGAATTGTTTTGATTGATCGCAAGCCATGCTGTTATATTTAATCCAAAGCTGTATTGAAAGATTCACAATCATAAACGTAAGGGAAACTCTGAAGGGTAGCTGCTGGGTCAATGTCAACCAAAAAAGTATAACACGAGGGACAAAAAAAAGCAGGGATAGATTGGCAGAATGTGTAACCTCATAGTGCCCAAAGTGACGGCGCCAAGAGGATGCAAACCCTATCATTTGACAGGCTCATATGCTGGACACCCAAGTTATTCAATCAAATGCCCCTGGAATTACGCGAGATCGATCGTGTGATGTAGTAGTCAACCACAGCTCACATCTTCAGGTTCATGAACCGATTAGACTAGTAGCTACATGGGTCGGGTTCCTGGTCGACCTCTAACGAGTGGATACCCTCACTGTGGGAACAATTCTACGCCCAAACGTTGTGCCGAGCCGAATGATTCGCCCGGCAAATGCGGCAGCAACATGCAAATGCCGATGCCACAGCTTGAGTCGAGTGTCCCCGCTTTAAAAACGCTGTGGCCAGCTATGAAAACAAGCAATCTCTAAGTCAGTGTGATGTAATTAAGTCATGTAACTTTTTTGTGGACTGACTATATCGAATTCAGTATTTGATTGTTCATTTTGAAGCTACACAAAGTTTTGAATTGATGATCTAGCTAGCTAATGCAGTATTCTGCTATCTGGTCAGGTATTGAGTTATCCAGTTATCAAGTTCTTATCCAGATACCGGATATCCGGTGCATCCCTAGCTATCTTGTCATGTCTTACCGCTCCCAGTTTGAGTAGCTGTACAATAATCTTCCTCGAACAGCCTCTGGATGTTAATATGCCGAAATAATTGTTGCTAGCTTGCTATTTATAATTGGGTAGCTGGCTTTATTTCATTGTAGCTAATCAAAAAGTGTTTCCAAGCAGGTGATGATGTAACTGTTAACTTTTTAAACATTTAATGGTCAAACAGCAAGTATCAGGGTGAGTTATTGCATGAAACCCTAATTAGATCATAACCAACTAACTAGGTAGCTGCACGTTCCACTAGTTATGCATTGACTCGGAATAGCCGATGCCATCTAATCCTAGCTAATGGAAAAGAAAACACTCCATTGGTGTGAACTTTGGCTATTGATGTGCTCTTTTCAAAGTGTGTTATGGCAACCCAATTCCTATTAAATTTGTTTAGTCTTTATTGTTCATGAAATTATTTGGGAATAATATTGGGAGATGTGAAATGGGAGAGGTAGTCAGCTGGTTTCCAATCCATAGCAAAGGGTCCAAGGTAGCTACCATGTTAGCTGGCTCTTTTCAGCCACTGCAGTTGCATCATTGGGGTGGATGGATAATTATTCATTTTATAAATCATTAACACTTTATTTTAGTATTTTATTATCTCTTCTTTCTTGTGCTCTATTATTTATCTTTGCTTTTTTTCATGGTGATAAATTTTGCATTGGTTATTTTATATCGAAGTTGATGGAGCCTGGTGACCCAAGGAATGGGGGGTACTCGTGGGACTCCCGGGACTCGGAGAACTCGAGGTTTCGGGAATCCGGGGGACTTGGGAGACCAGAAGGATTTGGGGGGGACCCACTTGGACCCTTCTGGGGCTTTTTTGGATATTCTTGAGACTCTTTGGGACCCTCTTGATAAACTGTGGGACCCTTTCGAGGCCCCTCTAAATCCTGGAACCTCAGCTTCCTGTAAAACCCATACTCAGAGAAATGAATATGTGTGGAGTGCTTGAGTTGAGAAATTAGTTATTACAGTCCACAGTATTGCTAACGCAGAGAGGGAGAGCTGCGTCGAGGCTTGTCGAGGTACGTCGGGATCAGTCGAAACATGTTGAGGCAAGTTGAGTTGGGTGCGACGAACCGAGACTGGCCGAAATGATTCGAGGAGAGCTGAGATGAGCTGAGACAAGGGCACTCGAATGACCCGAGGAGCTCGGGGGACTCGGGTTACCCTCCGGGGCTCATCGGGCTCTTTTGGGACGCAAGGGGCCTCTGTCCCCTCCCCCCCACACCGCTTCCAGTCTAAAATGCTTGAGTGGAAAAATTAGTTATTACCGTCCACAGGATTACCGGCGCAGAGGGGGAGAGCCGCGTCAAGGCTGGTCGAGGTGCGTCAAGATCAGTCGAAACAAGTCGAGTTGGGCACGACCAGTCAATACTGGCCGAAATGAGTCGAGATAAGCTGAGATGACCTGCGACGAGGGGTTTCGAGAAACCCGGGGAGCGCGGGGGACCCGCTACGCATGGGTTACGACTCACAACACTGACGACTCACAACACTGACGACTCACAACACTGACGACTCACAACACTGACGACTCACAACACTGACGACTCACAACACTGACGACTCACAACACTGACGACTCACAACACTGACGACTCACAACACTGACGACTCACAACAC